>ML777908.1:209849-257592 GCA_009831015.1 Picea engelmannii | reverse complement strand
GGGGGGGGGGGAATCTCAGACACTAGGGAAATATGACACTTGCAATATAATATTCATGATGTCAGCATAATGGTGCATTTATTATCCATATTTTTTCTCCATCCCAAGACTCTTTTATACTCCATTTTGATGGTTGGAGTCGTAATGTACGGGCTTTAGGAAGTTAGGGAACGAAAAATACAGTAAACTCCACCCAAAATGTCAGGATTATATTTTTTTTGAGCCAAAATTAACATGTACATGGGTTTCTAATAGGGAACCCATGTACGTCGGTGAGTTTCTTTAAGTAAAGTCACATACACTTTCAAAAATGGGGTTTTTAAATAAGTTTTTGAGGAGGAAAAAAAGGGATTTAAGTCCCGCAAGTAGGGAAAGGAATGTAACATAGGACAATGAGTCATCATATGCATGTATAGTGGCAAATGTCTCTATAACTAATAGACACTCCCGTCACTTTAGTGATGATAAATCACCACAAGGGGGAAATCATGGTGACCCTAGGGGGATTGAGATGGAAATAGGGAGAATGATAAATGGAAACCCCTATAGGTCAATATTGGAGAAGGATTAAGGCTTAATAATGAGTCTTGTAGAAGGGTGAATGGTCTCCAAGTGTTGTGTATTTGCAAAACAATGTTATCCTTGCCTAGAACAAGACAAAAAATAGGTATAGAAGTCTTAAACTAAAGGGGATAAAGAATTAAGTATTTCTGTCCCAAATTGCATAAGTATGGAAATATGTATATCAACAATAAAATACATTAATAGCTACAAATTTAACCATCCAAAATCTAGTACATGGTATTAGGAATAAAACTAGCAATGACTAGTCAATCTTTTAATGTTTAAAGCAAGACTTTGGTGGAATTAAGGTTTATTTATTAAGTGTTATAAGAAATTTATTATGATGACCAAGTGGATGTAGAAAAACATTGCTACATAAGAAATATCTAGCCACAAAAATAAGCAAGTAAACCATCCAACAATTAACCAATAACCAGTAGAACAATTCCAAAGGTTTACAAGTAAGTTTCAATGATAGATTGGAGAGCAATAGATGATGAAATCGTTATTTTGCAGCAACCCTAATGGCTGTTGCATTAATTTGTAACAACAAATAGAATTACTTTCTAAACTGGATGCCCTTAGGGCATGAATAAACCTAAATCATGAAGAATTGATTCCAACTTGAACAATTGCAATATCTCTCAAATTCATGCATACCAATGCAACCATTTTATATCTCCAATGCAAGAAAATTAGTGCCTTATAAATTTGGTTAATGGAGTATCTTGTGTAAGAGATAGTTTAGTTAATTCTCTAGGGGTGTAATCCTTTTTACTCCCTAGAGAAAACAAAACTAGCAAGGTAAATCTAGGAGGGTGTAAGCCCTTTTACTCCTCCTAGCAAGCTTTGTAAGATAAGATTATTCAATGACAAAATGATAGATCTTGGTGGAGGGTGTTGTTGGATTACTGAGAGGCAGGGTGAATAAGTAATATAGCAATTTAATCCTTTTTAACCATATAATGCAAGTGTTATATCAGTGTAGCATTAGCATCCAATAATTGCAGAGTAAGTAAACAATGAACAAATGATAAATCATACACATACACAGTACACCAGTGTTTTTATGTGGAAACCCAAAGAGGGAGAAAACCAAAAAATGTGTTTTCTTATATGTCTTGAAGAATTACATTCATTGGAAGCACCAACTTCCTTTGTTTTCCAGCTGCAACTAGAAGGAGGATACAACCCCCTAGTTTCTCAGGATACAACCCGAGGGAAGCTCCAACTCCCCAATTCTCTAGCTACAACCAGAAGGAGGCTACAACCCCCTAAGTTATCTGAGTACAACAGAAAGGTGGCTACAACCACATGTCCTTGCCCCATCCAACCACCCTGAAATATAAATTCTAGATGTAGGCAACCTGTCACTGAATCAACCACTACCAATGTCAACCTATCACTATTAACCTGTAACAACCTATACCAGTCAACCTGCACCAAACAACCTGTACCAATAACCTGTAACAACCTATACCAGTCAACCTGCACCAAACAACCTGTACCAATAACCTGAACCAACATGTACCATGCATCAACCTTGACTCATCAAGATGTACCAACTTCATCAACTATAGACCTCATGTATGTGCTAACTCATCAACTATACACCTCATGTATGTGCCAACTCACATAAATAGACCCCAACCATGTTGTTGTCGCGATTTTTTTGCTGCACTTTTTCTATCACGATTTTTCGATCATAGTTTTTTTGTTGCGATTCTTTTGCCACACTTTTTTTGCCATGATTTTTCTACCGCACTTTTTTTGCTGCAATTTTTTTGCCGTAATTTTTCTGCCGCGATTATTCTGTCTCACTTTTTCTGCCGCACTTTTTCTACTACGATTTTTCTGTTGTGATTTTTTTGCCGCACTTTTTCTGCCGCAGTTTTCCTACCGCACTTTTTCTGCCACAGTTTTCCTGCCAAACTTTTTCTGCTACAAATTTTATCTATCAATAATACCTGCCCAAATAACCTTTCACAAAATAGATATTCAAGATATTCAAGTGTGATTAAATGCGAGAGATTTTCCTTTTATTTATACTTTCATGTAGCATTACACTTTCCTTATTTTAGGGAGTTCTCCATTTACTTTATTATTTAAACAATTTCTTTTGCAAACACTTGACTTTTGGGGGATTTTATATGACTCATGAGGGTTATTCAACTTCATATGGCCATAAATCTCTAATAGTGAGGAGTTATGTGGCGTTCCACATACCACCGGAAATGAAATGACAAGAACTATCCATCTAGGATATTTTCACTGACAAATTCACTGAACTTCATCTCATTATTCCACAATTAAGCATGGTTTCTCTAACCATACTTCTAGGATAACTCAATCCGCAAAGCGTCTTCCCGTGAGGGATTTCACTATAAAGGGACCACTTTGAATTTCATCCATTTGTACTTATTATCAACCATGACAAGACAATAATGAGTTACCTTTACATAAAAAAAACATGGGTTCATTACCCAAACCTTTATGCTACTGGGATTTCTTCAAGGGTTGACATCAATGACAACCAACCTTAATCAACAATCTCCCCCTTTGGCATTGATGGAAACACTCTGATGCAATACTGAAATTATATCACTCATGCTCCCCCTAGAACCATGCCTCTCTCCCCTGCATCTCTGTGACCATTTATCCCCCTGGAACCATACCTCTGTCCCCTGCATCTAATAAATCTCTCCCCCTTTGTCATGATTGAAAAAGTCATCTTTCCATTTAAGGTTTCTCCCCCTGACTGAATTGTCCTCTTTATGGTTCTTCCTCATGTACATCTATGAAATATAAGATACACATTCAAAAAGATTCATTTTGGAGTAGAAATAACTCCAAGTATCTGGCGAATATACTCAAAGGCTTCCCTTGAAAGTGGTTTTGTAAAGATGTTTTCCACTTGTTTTTTTGTGCCCACATACTCAACTCTGATGTTCTTTTCTACAACCTGTTCTAGTAGAAAGTGATACTTGATTGGAATGTGCTTTGTCTTGGAGTGCATCACCAGGTTCTTTAAGATACCGATGGCGCTTGTATTATCACAATAGATTGGAATGGGCTCTTCATACTCAAACTGTATATCTGTTAGAGTTTGTTTCATCCAAAGAACTTGTGTACAACATGTTGTTGCTGCAATATACTCTGCCTTGTCTGTAGATGCAGATATTGATGATTGTTTCTTTCTTAGACATGATACTAAACACTCACCTAAGTAGAACGCTGGTCCACTGGTGCTTCATTGGTCATCAATACAACCTGCCCAATCTACATCTGTGTAGGAAATAAGTGATAGATCCTTTCCTTTTGGATACCATAATACAATCTATTTTGTTCCTTTGAGATATCTGAAAACCCTCTTCACTTATAATACATGTGATTCCTTTGGTGCTGCTTGAAATCGTGCCACCTGTCCAACTTCTTGCATTACATCTAGTTTAGATGTTGTCACATATAGTAGGATACCAATCATTGACCTGTATTTCCTCTGATATGTAGACTTTGAATCATCATCTTTGCTTAACTTGCAACTAGTTTGCATGGGAGTGATAACTGGTTTGCAATCTTCCATTCTGAACATCTTTACCATTTGTCTGATATACTTGGTTTGAGAAATAAAAATTCCTTGGTGGCTTTGATGTATCTAAAGTTCCAGAAAGAAGGATATTTATCCAAGCAATGACATTTCAAATTCATTTTGCATATCCTTTGCAAATGTCTAGCTTAACATGTCATGATCACTACCAAAAATAATATCATCAACATAAAATTCAATTAATAAAATACTATCTTGACTTACCTTGAGGTAGAGGTTGTTGTCTACACTTCCTTTTTTGAACCCTTCCTGTTGTAGATATTTATCCAGTCTAGAGTACCATGCTCTAGGAGCCTGTTTTAGACCATACAATGCCTTCTTTAATTTACACACATAATATATGTTCTCTGACAACTGAAATCCTTCTGGTTGTTCAATGTAGACTTCTTCTTCAAGTTCCCCATTCATAAAAGATGATTTTACGTTCATCTGATACACTTTAATATTTTTGGAGCATGCATAAGCTAAAAAAAAATCAGATTTCTTCCATTCTGAAAACTAGGGCAAATGTCTCTTCAAATTTGATTCCTTCAACCTGTGCATATCCTTTACATACCAATATATCTTTATTCCTTGTAACATGTCCATCTTCATTCAATTTATTCCTGTATACCCACTTTGTGTTGATCACATTCTTATCCTTTGGTCTTAGAACAAATTATCAAGTATCATTTTTCTCTATTTGATCCAATTCTTCATCCATGGCCTTATTCCAAATGTCATCCTTGTTGGCCTCTTAAAAACAAGTTGGTTCAATAGTAGATGAGAGTGCTAGGTGTGTTTGTTCTGGTGAACAGATTCTTCTTCTAGTCTCAAATCCTGCATCTTTATTTCTGATAATTTGATCTCAAGGATGATTCTTCTGTACTCATCTGCTAGGTGTCTTTGGAGACACTTGCTGAACTTGCTCTTCTGCTTCTGTCGGATCTTGTTCATCTTCCCCTTCTACTTCCTGTTCATATTCCGCTTCTTCTTCGTAAATCTGTTCCATTGATTCATTTTCTTCTTCCTTTAATTCTTGTCTACCTGTTTCATTAATTGTTATGTTGATTCTTTCCACAACTTTGTTCAATCTCAGGTTGTAACACTTGTATGCTTTCCTTGTACTTGAGTAACCAACAAGTACTCCTTTGTCCACACAAGATTCAAACTTTCCCATTTTTCCATCTTCTCTTTTGATATAGCATTTGCTCCCAAAAACTATGAAGTTCTTCACATTTGTTGGTCTTCTTCCATAGCACATAGGGAGTTTTGTCAGTGTTGTATCTGATCATTACTCTATTTTGAAAGTGAAATTATGTATTCACTTCCTGTGTCCAAGTAATATATGTCAATTCGGAATCCATTAGCATTGTTAGAGCCATTTCATGTACTGTCATGTTCTTTCTTTCAACCAATCCATTCTGTTGAGGTGTCCTAGCAACGGAGAATTTATTTTTTATTCGATGACTACTGTAGTAGTCCATAAATTCCTTTGAAGTGAACTCTCCTCCATTATCGAATCTCAAGCATTTGATTTTTGAATCCATTTCATTTTCAACCATTTCCTTGTAGATCTTGAAGTTTTCAAAATCTTCTGACTTATTCTTGAGAAAGAAAATTGCAGTGATTCTTGTATAATCATCAACTAATCACATTAAGTATTTCTCACCTTTTAAACCCTTTGTTGTAATTGTTCCAACTAGATCAGTGTGCACAATTTTCAGTGGTCTTGTCATTGACTATTCCTTTGATTTAAATTTGGTCTTTGTTTGCTTTCCTTGTTGACAATGCTAGCATAAAGTGTTGGTTGGTTTCGTGATATGGGGAATTTATCTGACTGTTTCTCTTTTGATGAATTTGACAAGGTTATCAAAATGTTTGTGACCCATTCCTCTGTGCCATAGCCAACTTTCATCTTCTTTTCCTAGACAACACTTTTCATTTCCAATTTCACTTAACACATATATGCCACTTGAAGTTCTCGTAGCTATAGAAATCAATTTTCCTGAACCTTATTTTCTTATCTCACACTTTTGTGAATCGAAAGTAACTTTATGGCCTTGGTCACACATTTGATTCACACTTAGAAGATTATGTTTCATATCTTCTACGAGTAGAACATTTTCTTCCTTTGTATTCTTGTTCCCAATTCTGACTGTGCATTTTCCAATGATTTTAGCTGAATCATCATTTCCGAAGGAGACTGATCCATCTCTTTCCTTTCTTAAAGTAAGAAACATGTATATATCACCTATCATGTGTTTTGAATAGCCATTGTCAACATACCAACCACGTTTCTTCTTCTTAGCTTGTAGAGAGAGTGTGCATTCTTCATTGCTATACTGATTTTGCTTTCTTATCCATGTCCTTTTATGAGGTTCTTGTTTGTGACTATTGTTATTCTGTTGTGGTTCTCTAGGAGGGACTGTCATTCTACAATCTTTGGCCATGTGTCCAAAGTTGTTACATTTGTAACATTCCACTTCAGTGCTCAAGGATTTAAACATGTTGTAACTTCTTCTCTGTGTTTCATTAGGCCTTCTTGGATAACCCTTTTGTGTATGACTTTCAAAGTTGTTTATGTTCCTGTTGTTAGCTCTGCAATTCACAACTTTATGTCCAAAATTATTACATGCATAACATAAACCAAAAAAGATATTTTGATACCTGGGAGTTGAAGATCTTATGAAAGGAGGTACTCTTATGAATTATTCTTCTTCCTGAGGCCTATCTGTTGGTCGATGATTCTGAAATCTGAATCTTCTTGGTGAAGGAGTGTCCCTGTAATCTTCCTTATAGATCTTCCTATCCCCTTTGATTCTTTCTGCATAGGTTTTTGGATATGTTTCTTGCTCTATTGTTTTGGAGCTTGATCCCTTTTTTGTCTGATTGTATCCAAGTTTGAACTTGTCATGATGAGGTTTTTGAATACTGATAATGTCTTCCAAAACTTTTGAGTTGTTCTGCATATTTTTCTTTTGAAGATCATTTCTTAATTTCCAATGATCCTGTCTTTTTCTTCTAGTTTTTCTTTGAGTGTTTCTTCAATTCTTTTATCTTCTTCTATTTGAACCTTCAAATTTGTGATCATTTGTTGTAGTTCTTGAGTGTCTTGTTTCTTGTCTAGTTCCACTTGTATTTTCTTGTTTTTGTTATTTTCTCTTCTGATAACTTCTATGGCACACATCAATTCTACTCGGTAGTCAACTTCAGCCTCTTCATATTCTTCTTCGGCTTCTTCATATTCTTCTTCGGAGTCTTCTTTATCAGAGTCTTCTACTGCCATGAATAAAACTCTTTCTGTCTCACTGTCACTGACTTCATCTTCATCTGATGATGAGATGTCTTCTTTGGTGCATAAACTTTTATTGAAAACTTTCTTTATGGTTCCTTGTCCTTTATATGTTTGTTTTCTATTTGAGTAACCTTCATCACTTCTCTTTTTCTTACGAGGACATTTGTTAGAAAAATGACCAATACCATCACAATTAAAGCAAATCAAAGGAAACTTACTTCTATACCTATTATTGGCTCCCTTATTCAATCTTTTGACAAAGTTGGCCACTTCTTCATCATCTTCTGAGGCGTCACTGCTGCTGCTAAGTTCTTTTTCTTTTTTCTTTGAATTTTTGGATGCTTTGAAGGCCGCTTCTTTTGTATCTAGATTTTCCTGTTCAGTTCTCATTTCATATGCTGTGAAGATTCCATGTAATTCGTCCATGCTTATTGAGTTCAGATCTTCTCTTTCTTCTAGTGTTGATATCTTAGGGTCAAATTTCATATGAAGAGATCTTAGTACCTTTTGAACAATTACAGATTCTTCGTTTTCTTCTTCCAATCCTATGATTGCATTTACTATTTCATCAACTCGTAAAATGTAAGGTGCAATATTCTCATCTTCCTTCATCTTAAGTTGTTTGAACTGACCTCTGTAAGTTTGAAGTTTTGCTTCTTTGACTTTTGAATCTCCTTCATAAATATTTCAAAGTTTTTCCCAAATATCTTTATCATATTTACAATGTGCAACTTTGGTAAATACCGTTTCACTAAGACCATTCAGAAGTGCATTTGCGACTTTGGAATTATTCTGACCGAGTTTCACTACTTTGTCATTTGTTGGCAGAACTGTTGGTACTGTGTATCCATCTACAATTGATTGCCAAATTACAAATCTGTGTGCATGTATATATGTCTTCATCCTTATGCTCCAAAATGCATACCTATGTCCATCAAACTATGGTATTCCATTTTTATACAAGTTGTTTCTCTCCATGATCTTCCTTTCAGTGGTTAAACTGATTTCTGAAGGAACCCACTCTGATACCAATTGTTGGATTACTAAGAGGGGGGGGGGGGTGAATCAATAATAGAGCAATTTAATCCTTTTTAACCATATAATGCAAGTGTTATATCAGTGTAGCATTATCATCGAATAATTGCAGAGTAAATAAACAATGAACAAATGAGCAATCATACACATACATAGTACACCAGTGTTTTTACGTAGAAACCCAAAGTGGGAGAAAACCACATAATTCTTTTTCTTATATGTCTTGAAGAATTACATTCATTGGAAGCACCAACCTCCTTTGTTTTCCAACTGCAACTGGAAGGAGGCTCCAACCCCTAGTTTCTCAAGATACAACCTAAGGGAAGCTCCAACTCCCTAATTCTCTGGCTACAACTAGAAGGAGGCTACAACCCCCTAAGTTCTCTGACTACAACCGGAAGGTGGCTACAACCACCTATCCTTGCCCCATCCAACCACCCTGAACTATAAATGTCAAATGTAGACAACCTGTCATTGTCACTTAATCAACCACTACCACTATCAACCTGTCACCGTCAACCTGTACCAATAACCTGTAACAACTTGTACCAATAACCTAAACCAACATGTACCATGCATCAACCTTGACTCATCAAGATGTACAAACATCATCAACTATACACCTCATGTATGTGCCAACTCACATAAATAGACCCCAACCATGTTGTTGTCACGATTTTTCTGCCGCACTTTTTCTGTCACAATTTTTCTATCGCACTTTTTCTGCCGCACTTTTTCTGTCGTGATTTTTCTTCCATGATTCTTTTTTCGCACTTTTTCTGTCGCGATTTTTCTGCTGCACTTTTTCTGTCGTGATATTTCTGTCGCACCTTTTTTGCTGCACTTTTTCTACTACGATTTTTCTATCGCACTTTTTCTGCCGCACTTTTCCTGCCACACTTTTTCTGTTGCAAATTTTCTCTATCAATAATACCTGCCCAAATAACCTTTCACAAAAATAGATATTCAATGATATTCAAGTGTGATTAAATGAGAGAGCTTTGCCTCTTATTTATACTTTCATGTAGCATTACACTTTCCTTATTTTAGGGAGTTCTCCATTTACTTTATTATTTAAATAATTTCTTTTGAAAACATTTGACTTTTGGGGGCTTCTATATGACTCATGAGGGTTCTTCAACTTCATATGGCCATAACTCTCTAACCGTGAGGAGTTATGTGATGTTCCACATACCACCGGAAATGGCATGACAAACACTATCCATCTAGGGTAGTTTCACTAACAAATTCATTAACCTTAATCTCATTATTCCACAATTAAGCATGGGTTCTCTAACCATACTTCTAGGATAACTCAATCCACAAAGAGTCTTCCCGTGAGGGATTTCACCATAAGGGGACAAATTTGGAGTTCATCCATTTGTAATTCTTATCAACCATGACAAGACAATAATGAGTCATCTTTACATCAAACAAACTTGGGTCCATTACCCAAACCTTTGTGCTACCAAGATTTCTTCAAGGGTTGACATCAATGACAACCAAAATTAATAAAAAAATTCTTTATACTCCTCCGAGAGTTTACAAAATTAACCTTGAAACCAAGAAGAAACAACACAAGAGCATGAATTCCTTAGGTAGTCCAAGAAATAGCAAGATAAACCCTTCTTTACCAAGAATATTTCACCACAATAGCAAGAACAAAGCATCCAAGAGATAGAACCTAGATTTCCACTACCAAAAGACAAGTACTAGCATCCAAAAGAGAGATTCAAGAGAGAGATAGAGTAAAATTCCCAAGTAGAGAAACAATTTCAGCCATGTAATATGTAATTGTCAAGTGCGATATGATTAAATGGAAAATGTGTGACCTCTATTTATATGAGGTCACCTAAAACCCTTTTGTCCACAATTCAAAATCTCAACAACAAATTAGGGGGATCGACCTCATTATTTGACCTTTACAACTTAAATTTAGAAATTAATAAACTAAAATCCCCTTTTAGGGGTGATGTCATGACCTAAAAGGTGATGCAGGGCCTCTAGGAGAGATGTTGAGCCTTTGATGAAGGACGTGGGGCCTCCAAAGGCCATAAATCATGCCACAAAGTTCTCTAGCATGTTCCAAGTGTCTCTATCTCCATCAAACTAAGATACACCACCATGAACCATGAAAACCACATCAAAAATTCAACCTGTGTGACGTCTAGGGCATCAAGTGTGATGCTTTAGGCCTCCAAAGGCCAACGTTTGGGTGCAAGAGGCTAGAGTGTGATCTCCTCATGGTCTCTAAGTGCCTCCAAATGAAACATTCCCTATCACATGTGTCCAGAGAGAGGGGGTGCATCATCCAACCTGTGGGCTTCATGCCCCAAATGATGGTCCAAGAGACCTTGTGCCTTCATGAAAATACTTCCATCTGTCAAGGCTTTGAAAAGACAAAAAGATTCACCCTACAAGGGTCCACAAGTCAAAATATCATGCAAAGTAAGCCATTTATAATAAAAGAACCATCCGAACATGTGCATCAAATTCCCCCCTTTTCAAAATAAACAAATGCTCAAAGACCTTATACAACTTGCCAAATTTAAGTATGGGAGTGTTTTCATGGTGATCTATTGGGTGAACCAATTCATCAAGTAGGGGGTTTTCCAAAGGTTAATCCTCTCTAGGTAATGTAGTGAATGTGAGGTGGATGGGGTTATAATTCTAGGTCTGGGGTTAACTGACATACAAGGGCTCATATTGTCTCATTTATGGGTGCCTTTGTTGAGGGCTAGCTACATCCTTTTCCTCTTTTTGTTTTTAGAGAACATTTTTCCAAGCCCTTTATTATTTATTTTGCACGTGATCCCAAGTTGAATACAATAAGGGGCACTAAAAAGAAAATTCATATCCCATATATGCTCTACCTTAGTTTTCATGCTTTTCTAAGCTGAAGACAGTAAGGGGCACTAAAAAGGAAATGCATAGCCCGTGAACACTCTACCTTGGAAAGCATGATTGATCAATTAGTTATTTATTTTATGGGTCCCTCATTTTCTTTTGAAGAGGTGTTTCATTTATCTTTGGATCTTAGTGAAAAATATTTTATTGCATGATGTTTTTGCTAGGGCACCTCTGAGTCTAGTGGCTCCTTCTTCCCATGAAATGCGGTACATGCCCTTCTTGGGTCAATAAGCCTGAAAATCTAAAATATGGGTAAACAAAGGGGAAGAAGTAATGCAAACTGGTAAGTATGAATGGGAATGGTATGATAAACCTTCAAGGAGACCCCCTAGTAGCAACCCTTTCCCTGAGGGTGGCCACTTACTAGAAAACCATGTCAACCACCAAGGTGAAAGAAGGAAAAAGGTATAATTTCCAAGAAAACATTTTCAAAATCAAGAAATCACTCTTTGCAACATGTTCAAATTCTTCAAATATTAAAATTAAATTTGCCACGATACCAGACTTGTTGCCTCATGAATCAAGACCTTCTATCCTTCACAGGCCAATCTAGGTGTGGTGTATGTTGCTTCCATTGATCAGATGTTGATGTGTGGTATGATAGGGGCCCATGCTTGGTCATCTTCCTCTCGATACTCCATGTCTGCAACCTGAGGGCCTCGAGACATCATCTCCTTAGATATACCTAGAAATTGGGGATAACAATACTTACTCCATTCAGATTTATTAGGCAAGTTCTAACAATCTCATTGATCTTTTTTTTGGTTCCAATGTCTAGTTGAACCAAAATTGATTTCTCAAACTTACTTTTCTCCAAATGTAATATATCCACTATTTTAGGATCAATGTAATAATGACTTGATCTTGAATAAATTAATATAGAAACAAGATGATTAATGATATTACCTTCCACCTTGATCATATTGGATTGCTACTTTGTTTGTTGATCTTCTAGGGATGCATATGTCCTGGCCATGTCTTCTATTATTGTAGCCTCTTGGATGTTGTGCATGGTATTTTTTTTTTCTTTTCTATGAGAAAAATCCTTGTACATGTGATATTCTTTGCATCCCCAACATTGGATTGGTGGTCTTCCTCTTTTTCCCAAGGATTCCTTCTTGGAATCATCCTTGGCAGGATGATCTTGTTGATTTTTATTTGGGATGCTTCTATTGAAGGGAAGTTTAAATCCCTTCCTCCTCCGATCAAACCTTTCTTTCTTCTTATCTTTCTAATATTTCTGCAAATATTCTCCACCCTTTCCTTGTTCATATAGGTACTTATCCTTCCTAATGGTTTCTGTCAAATTTCTAGGTTCATCATATTGAATCTTCTCTTTATAAAAGGATGAATGTCCACTCAAAAACCTTTGTATCTTCATCTTGTCATCCTTGATAAACCCCACATACTTTAACAATCCTAGCAAATTCTTTTCATGCTTCCCAATATGAGTTCAAAGAACTCCTACATTTTCTTGTAATAGTAGTGCTTTGAAAGGTACTCCTTCTGAAAATATATATTGAACTGTTTCCAAGTGATCCTTCTCTCATTAATGTGTTCCACTTGTTTCAGCTGATCCCACCACACAACATCTTTTCCATGCAAATGGTATGTGGAAATTATTGCTTCAAGATTAGGTGAATAATTGTGCAATTGAAAAAACTTCTCGATTCCTAGAAACCAGGCTTCAACATCATATTATTTTTCTCTTTCACAATGAAAGGATGGTGGCTTCAGATTCCTCACCTCTCCTTATAAGTTGTCCAATTCATGTCTCCTTATTTGATTCCTAACAAGATATACCTTTGGACTACTTATGGAGTCTTTAGATGCATACAATTTCCTTGTTGAGTGAGGAGGTGAGTGTTGCTTACGCATTCTACTAGCACTTCTTGAATAACTAGCTTCTCTGTAGTTATCAACACTGATATTTTGACCATTGGATTCTTTATCATGGCTAAAGGCTCCTTCTCCTTCCTCCATTTCCCATATCTTCATTCTTATCTTGTTTATATCCCTTCATTCTGCAAAAAAGTGTGCATGTGACATAATCTTGGTTAGCCAAAACGAAAGCATAAGCATGTATAATCATTTCTAGAAAGGACTGTAATAAGTCATCTTATTTTGAATTAGCTGTGAATTTTGCTGCTCGAAACAATTTTTTGGGTGAACAACATGATTCCTGTCTTTGAGAGCTTTCCAACGACTATTTTCTTTCTTAATTTCGAGTCAGGGGAAAAAATTTATGGTCTTCTGAAATTTTTTAGGTATTCATTCATTAATTTCCCCTTTATTATTACATGGCTCTCAATCACTTGTGTCATCCGAGGTGGAACTCATGTGACACCTACCACCTGGTCCATCGGTCCCAGAATCAATAGTTCAGATTACTATGTAGCCTTTCCTTGTCGTCCGATTCTTCTCCATTGGAGTGCATCCACTCCTAGCATCACTGCCCACTTTGAAAGACTTGTTCCGATGACATCCTCTGACAGATCTAACAATCCTCTTGTTGTAACATAGATTAAAATTCTAAATAAAATTTAATTTTTTTATTAGAATAGCCATTTTGAGTTTTATATTAGCCCACCTTCTTATTTTTTATTGATTAATAAATATTTTGATTTATTAGATTAATTTTTGTTATTTTATTTTGTATTAAGTTTTGTTTATATATTAGGTTTTACCTTTTATATAATTTATATTTATTTTAATTTTAGCTAGAGTATTATTATAATATAAGTATAATAGTTAGATCGCAATATTAATTTTATATTAAAATTAAGTTTTGGTTGTATATAAACAATATAATTTTATGTTATAATAATTATTTATTTGCATGTAGGTTAATCGTAGATTAAAATCTAGGAGAAATAATCAGCAGCCCTCATAATTGCATAGGCCTAGATGAACGATATTTATCTTTTTGCGGGTTCTGGAGGTTTTTTTTAAAGTCCCAACGCCATGTCATGTCGGACCACCAACCTCTCGAATGTAAATATTTAACAATACTAGGCCCAAGACCCATAACTCACCAGCGGAGCACTTACAAGACCAATAGCAACTGCCAAGTGGGTACATGGAACCCACTGTATATACTAGTTATCTACCATCTTATCACTAGCACACACCAATAGAAGGCCACCACGTATCCATGGGACCCGACAGATAATGTCAGCATCAACGTCATGTTGGACCATAGACCACAAGAGATTTTAATGTTGGGAAGTGATTTAAGTCTCAACATCTCGATGTTGAGATATTTTAGCTTTGAAATCATCATGCCAACTCAAATCTTGTTGTAACTAATCAAAAAATGCCACATGTACATATGGAAACCTCCAAAGACAAAGGTCAACAACCCAAAATTGGGTGACACATGTCATGTCCTTTTGCCACCTTAGTGCCATCGTGGACCAATACAGAGAAACCACGTGTCCAAATAATGTCAGAATAAAATCATCACGTCCATTTATGGAGATATAATCTTGGATATTAGACCTTCAAATAAATGGTCCTCATCATTATTGGACTGTGGACCTCAGGAGATTTTGATGTTGGAAATTTCTTTAAGTCAAGACATCTCGATGTCACGATACGTCAACATTAACATGTGGCATCATGTAAACTTGCTAGCACAACATATGTCGGAGCTAATGAATGCATGTCATGTGTACATGTGGAATTTTCCAAATACACAGGACTTAGATCAGATCCGGGTGACATGGGGCGTATCTTTCTTCCATTTCAATGACAACATGGATCAATGAGAGGTCGCCATGTGTTCGTGGGACCAGACTGACATCAACAATGCCAAATCATGTTGGATGATCGGGCATCGAGATAATTATTGAAGTTGTGTGTGCATTGAGGTAAATATTGTATACCACAACTTAAAAGGTAACACTGCACACGTGGATTTCTAGATACCATTCACATTGTATTTAAATACATAATGAAATCCATTATCTTATAAAGCATTGTAAAATGAATTCCTCGGCCAATGTGGGATAGATCAAAGTGAAATTGATGATCGTGATGGCATATCGGGTTGAGCCAACGACTGTTGTGTCACGATGATTGTAGGTTTGGTCTAGGGCATCCATACAACTAAAAAAACAAGCAGGTTTTGCTTCAACAGTTGAACAAATCCAGGGATCATCTGATCCAATCGATCCATTTTTAGAATTCGAAGATTTCATCATATTTGAAAATAAAAAAAATAGGATCGAATAATAACTTATGTTGTGATCCTTCTGTATAAATATATATTCAAAAAGACTGTAAAGGGGGGAGAATAGAGGCTTGGAAAGCATGGGATTTTATGGCAGAAATAGGCTGGGTTTTTTTTTTATGATGCTCATAAGGCATTTGTAATTCTCTGAAATATAGAGGATTAATGTATTGGATTCATTTATCATTTTAAACAAAGCCTTTTTTTCTCTTTCTCATTTCTGTGTTAAGCCTATCAAATTGTCACAACTATTTCTTCTTTATTTTTGCTAGAAGATTAATATTTGGGTTAGAAGTGTAACAATTTGGTATGACCACCACTACTACAAATTATAAAGGAATCGTCAGATATACAAACTTCCATATATCTACTATGAGTATTGATTGGACCTATTTCCTTATTATCAAGCCTGATGAGAAATAGGTGAAGTATTCATTTCTATTTCATATAAAAGTATCCATAACCCTGGTATGTTTTATGTGCACTCACTTTTTGATCTGTTGGATTCATCATTTGCAATTCCCAATAAATAGTCTATTGTTCATCTCAGATTTGTAGAGATTGCATTTTCCCTCTATATTGTTTGAGATTTAATTGTTTTCTCCTTTTCTTTCGTCTTTCATTATTAGGTTTTTGTGCTTTGTTGGATGATACTGTGCCCAATGAATTAGGCCTCTGGTCTGATAAGATTACAATTATCCCATTCTTTATCTTTCAAGTATGGCATGGTGTGCTTAATTGTTAGCGCTGCTTCTTAGTGACAGTACAAAATTGGTGTTCTTAAATCATATCAGAGATCTCTCTCTAGTCCAAGAGCCAACTTGTGACCTAAAGTAGGTTTAAATATGTCTTGGCATGGTTTCTAAATAGCCAAAAACTATCTCAAGTTACAACACCTCCAAAGGTCATTATTCACTTGGAGTTCACAACTGCTCAACAATTAAGGTCCATCCATTTAACTCTTCTTACTTGGCCATGTGGGACCCACGATAGATTTATGAATGTCGTTACTTTGCACCCACTCTCTGATCAACAACATAGATCACTCCTCAGAGTTCCTCCCACTGGAACCCAATCACTTAGATCCAACAACTGTGGTTACTCCCAACTAAATCAACGACTTTGGTTGTCTCTCAGAGTTCCTCCCATTGGAGTGCATCCCCCTCTAGGACTTCAACTCACTCCGACCAAGACGTGTATGATGAATGATTAAGATTCTCTTAGCTGGTATATTTGAGGTCTAATATTTAAAGTGAAGGCCTAAGGGCCTTCATTCCCAATTGGGCCCACTCTTTTCCTTTCGACCAATCAAATGTCGACACATATCATCCTCCAAGTACATGGATTTCCATGTTGGAATCCTCGTCACCTAGACCATCAAGCTATCACACCACATCACCAGGACATCACCATTCTCTCTCCTTCTAATCGAACCACACTAGATCTATGACTGAGATCATTGGAATATTTATCGATAAATCAACAATCCTCCTTATCTCTCGGAGTCTCTCCCATTGGAGTGTCTCCACTTCGGGAATCCAATGGTACTCCTACCCTCATACTTTAACAACACTCACCACAATGGATCCAATGATCGAGATCTATCTAAATACACTGTATGATGGATCAACGACTATCATAATCCCTCATTGCCAGTATCCATGCAACCTTGCACTCAGACATCCTGATGGCAGTGTCCTCCAATCAACGATGTATATCTATCCACCCTCAGATCCGATGGTCATCAACTAAGGGTGCCATCCAAAGCCCTAGGCCCAAGAGGGGCCCATTAGCCCACCAGGCACAACCATCTACTAACACGTGGCAACATGAGAGTATCATAGGATGATAGTTGGAAAAGTACAAAGGATGATGGGGAATTGACTGGAGATACGAACTGGGAATTTGATGTGGTGATCAAAATCACACAAGGTGCAACTCCGTAGGGTTTCGTGACTTTTCGTGCTTCTTGCACATTTCAAAAAGGCTTGGATTTTTTTTATAAACTACTCATCTTACTTTTCCCACATGCATGTGGGATAAATATTTACTCACTCCATGATAAATGATGGATAACCCACTTGGAAGCTCGATCGATGATTACTTTATGTTGGTTTTTTGTTGGGAATATTTTCGATTTAGAGGCTCATATCACGAAGGGAAGAGATAGTTGGGATGTTAAGGCCATGATGCATCGCCCGAACACTATTTCCAAGGTGATATCTATAAAACACCTGAAATTATTTTCTCTATACTTTGATCTGAACCATACCCACTGCATGGGTACCTCTAATTTCTCCCTCTTGGGCTATTTTTCATTTTTGATATCCATTCATTACAAAAAGAAACACGAAGTATACACATGCATTCATCAAGATTCATGCTAATTGTAGCTAGATATTGAAATTCCATGCACAACAATAACCAACAAACAAACATAGCATAAACACATCATATCTCAGAGATAATAATTAATACATAGTGAAAATAAATACACAATAGATAAAACCATGACATAGAGCACTTATCTTAAACAATTTCAATCACCAACTGGCTACAGACCAAGGATGTTCCACCCAACCATAGATGTCGTTGTTCCAAATCTCAATAGTAGGTCACCCCTTGACTGAGACTATGAATCCATAAAGTCAGGTTTGAAGATGACATTCAACTTCCCCAAATCAGTTAGAACTTAAGCTCTCATGGTTTATTACACACATCAATCCAAAGTACACCAAAACTCTTCTCCTCGGCCTACACCACCCAAAGATAATGGAACCCCTTCACTGCCACTCAGTCCCTCAGGCTATCCACTTATTTTTAGGGCTCCAATGCATTTGGTCCAAAATATCCATGTTGGAACTCTTGGGACTTGCAGTTGTGAATAAAATCCAACACATACCAATGCATTTCAAACATGCATGCATCAATTCATGGTTGGAATACACTAATCATTTCTACAACCAAAAAATAATGGCTTCTTTTCCAACAATTCATTTTCCTTCTTTTTCCCCCAAGCCAAGATCAAAATGAATGGGAATAATGAATGAGCAAGGAGTGAATGGAGAGAGTGAGCATAATGAATAATGTGTTTGTATGCAAACCCACAAACAACCCAAACATGGGTTTATATATTTACAGTGAAATCAAGAATCACATGGTCTTCCCCAAGAAGCTCAAGTAACCACTTCTCTCAATTAAGACAATTATGGGTAAAAAAAACACTTATCCCCTTAACCCCCTTTTCTCGTGGAATCATACCCCCTATAACTCTTGTCCTTTTCTATCTAGTAGCCAGTGAGGTATTTTATTATTAATAATGATCACGTTTTACATTTCATATTCACTCCAACCTCTTTTAATTGTTTGGGTTCTTTGTCCATTCATAAAATAACAAAATACATTATTTAATTTGGGGACTCAAAACTGGGGTATTACAATCTCGATATTGTTACACCTCGACATTGTCTTATAGCCATTAATTAATTAAAGAAATACCACAATAATTTCTATAGCAGGCCCCTTCAAGGATGGATGTTGTGAACCTAGGGATCTGATACCAATCTGTAACACACCCAGGTCAACAAACTAGTATGCTTTGGTCTATACTCTGATCTGAACCATACCCACCTCTTGGGTACCTCTAATTTCTCCCTCTTGGGATATTTTTCATTTATGATATCCATTAATTACATAAATAAGCACATAATGTACACATGCATTCATCAAGATTCATGCTAACTATAACTAGATATTAAGATTCCATGCACAACAATATCTAGCAAACAAGCATAGCATAAACACATCATATCTCAAAGATAATAAATAATACGCAACATAAAAAAATACACAACAGAGAAAACCATGACATAGAGAACTTGTCTTAAACAATATCAATCACCAATTGATTGTAGAACAAGGACGTTCCACCCAACCATATACATTGTTGTTCCAAATATCAACAGTAGGTCACCCCTGAGGAGGGGCTATGAATCCACAAGGATGGGTTCTAGGATGACACTTATCTTCCCCAAACTAGTTATCACTTAAGCTCTCATGGTTTCTCACACACAACAATCCAAAGTATGCCAGCCCTCTTCTCCACAACTTACACCACCCAAAGACAATGGACCCCCTTCAATGCTACACAATCCCTTAGGTTGTCCAGTTCCCTCAGGCTTCCCACTTCTTTCCAGGGCTCCAGTGCATCTGGTCCAGAATTTCCATTACAAGACTCTTAGGACTCACAACTATGAATAAAATTCAACACATACCAATGCATCTCAAACATGCAAGCATCAATTCATGGCTGGAGTACACCCGTGATTTCTATAGCCAACAAACAATGGCTTCTTTTCCAACAACTTATTTTCCTTCTTTTCCCCCAAGCCAAGATCAGAATGAAATGGGGATAATGAATGAGCAAGGAGTGAATGGAGAGAGTGAGTAGAATGAAGAATTTGTGTGTCTATGTAACCCCACAAACAACCCAAACATGGGGTTTATATATTTACTGGGAAATCAAGAATCATATGGTCTTCCTCAAGAGGCTCATGTAACCACTTCTCTCAATTAAAACAATTATGGGTAAAAAAAAGACTTATCCCCTTAAGCTCCCTCTCTCCTGGAATTATATCCCCCTAAAAAGCTTGTCCTTGTCTGTCTAGAAAACAACGAGGTATTTTTATTATTAATAATGATCAAGTGTTACATTTCCTAGGCACTCCAATCTCTTCTAATTGGTTGGGTGCTCTGGCCTTTCATAAAATAAAAAAATACATTATTTAATTTGGGGACTCAAAATTGGGTATTACAAGCCAATTAGGAACAGTTCATCACAAAAGATCGAACAAAATATTGAAATCTTTACTATTAAGGTTATTTTTCCTTTAGATCTCCAAAATGTTTAGTTACTAATTTTATGCTTAAGCATGAAATATATAAAATGCGAAAAATAGAGAACAATGAAATACAATAAAACCATCCAAAAATAAACACAATATTTGACCCGGGAAACCATATAAGGGAGAAAACCCAGCTAGAAGGTGATGCTTCTCTGCTCTCTTTTCTCTGGTATAGAAATGTTGCAAGTACAAAGAAAGAGGCGCTCTCATGGAATTTCCCCTTCACTCGTGTTCTGTATGGCTGCTACAAAATCTCTCATCCTATGTTATGATCACATAATGCCACTCTTAGATGTTATTCTCAACTATGGAAAAAGATACAATGCAAAATAATGGAACCGCTTCTCCTCCTAGTGGCCCAATATTTGACATAGTCTGATGGCCATCTAGGGGTAGGTTTTTTACTTTCACAACCCTTAATTGTGGTAGGGTTTTGGAACTTATAGAATATTCTTGAAATTACATACATGGATATCCCCTTATGCATTAGTAATGGGGGTTGACATGGCATCCTCTCATACCATGGTGATCAACACGGTAGGTCAACTTGTTGGGGGAGTAACTTTTGCATACAAGCTCTGATTGGCGTGATTTTTTCATTGTTCGAAATATATTAATGTGTATAATATTTTCACGGGGTCCTACCTATGTTGGGAAATATTTAACCCCAAAAAATGTTGTTTGATGCCTCAAAATGGCCCCATAATGTTCCAGATCCCAATTTTCCAAACTGGGGCATGCCACTGAAATGACCCTCCAAGTTGAATCCTCCAAATTTTTCCACTTTGAAAGGATTGATATAGATGGAAAATAATACAATGATCCAATCCAGATGATTATTATTAATAATGTAATTATTATTAATAATGTAATTATTATTGATTATTTAATTGCTGAATTAATTATTTAATTTCTTTTTTTGTAATTATTATTTTTATAATATTTAAACATGGATGAGATTGATGATTAGTCTAAGTCTATTTTATAAGTCTATTTTATGACATACTACTCATGGGAGAAAAAGTCTATGTATTCATAAACATAATTGTAAAATTTTATTGCAACAATATTTAATCAATTTCACATCATGGAAGAAAAAAAACCTTGTACATATAAATGCAATAATAAAATTTTAAATGAAAAACATAAAATAATTATGTAACTTTTCCTATCTATAAACAAGTGATACATTGCCACCCTACATAAATGTCAACTTTGTATATGACATTACATGAAAATAGAATTATACATATAAGGAAATAAAATGAATTTGATATATGAAGTTAGTTGATCTATTCTTAGTTCCCTCATCTTTTGAACCCTTCTCATAAAAACATATAAAAGAAAAAGAGTTCAATAAAATAAGAAATTGCTAACATTTAAAGATGTAATAAATTACATATAAGTAATACCCTTTGAGAGTCACTCTCGTAATCCTCAATCTAGAAGAATATAATATATTTCAGTTAATAAATGAATAATTCCATATATATATATATATATATATATATATATATATATCGGGCATGAGATGTCATTAAACTATCGTTCTTTAATAACAATTCCTCATATAGCATATTTGAATTCTCCATTAGTGGGAAGATGAATATAATTTTTTAACTATATGCAATAAGAGAAAACCATATTTAATAATAGTATATATTAATATAGTATATCATCATAATAAATGAAATTGTATTAATAAACTTACAAAGTGCCCTCCAATTGAAGACCTCCTAAATTGGCCAGAAAATGTATAATTGTTAATTTATTTGCATCTATTCACATCTATACATAAGATAATATAAGATTGATTAAGGTTATCAATGTCCAACAAATGATCACAAAAATAAGTCAATGGTATTAAAAGATTACATCAAATAAAGATAACAAACTAGAAGTACATCAAAATCAACAACTACAAACATATATATTATTTATTACCTTTATCACCTTTTGCTATAGTGTCTTAGGGTCCACTTATTATGCCTTTTTCTCATCAATTCTCATGAGTGGTCCTCTCGACCTTCCTTATTGATCTTTACATCGTTCTCACTATTTTTTTTCAAAACCCCCAAAAATTGCAGGCAACTATAAAATTCAACGATGATACATAATAAATTATAATGTATGGTCCCAATTTTTTGTTATACATTTTATAAATGCTACAAGTCTTTTTATTAATTTTTTTTTAACTTTAAAGAATAATATAATAATAAGTAACTTATGAACCAAAACACCACTGAATTAACCTTAAGAAAATATGTTCAAAATTGAGTTCACTTTCTATGTATCATACTATAAGGTTGGTTTAATTACATGTCAATCAACATTTACTACCTACATGGCTCAACAACATTCATATAAAATCAAAACCCACATGGCTCAACAACATTCATATAAAATCAATGGTATTGAGAGGAGAGCATCGAGTACAACACCCAAACTCTCTCACATGAGATTTAACTTTGGATCTATGTATTGAAAGCCTTAGCATGTAGTTGTGTTGACTGTATGGGATAATGGAGTATGGGTGCACGCTATTTGGGAACACACATGATCAAGATTTGTTGGTATTGGGCCTTCAGGTAAGTGAATTTGGGCAAACCATCTTAGATCCTAGTTATATCATGTTACTTGTGAGAAATTATATTGAGATAGCATGAAATACTGTTGTTTTGTCTCCTATGTCATGGTCTTGGTACCCTATTTCTTTGATTCTTTGACATGTTGGTTCTAAAAAAATAAAATTGAAGATCCCTCGGGGCAAGCAACTCAAGTACTTGTTTATTTTCTCTATCTCTATTTCTTTTTGGTTGGTTTTCTCTATGTTATTTTATGCTAGACATCCATTTGAATTCATAAAGTAAGGAAAGTTTGGTCAAGGGGCTTGGCTTTGTCAGTCCCCCATGAATTCATGTGTTGTATATTTCCTCCTTGTTTTCTCGAGTCAAGGTCTTGGTGTTGGTCCTATTCTCTGTTTGGTTTGGTTTATTGGATTCTGTGCTTAGAGCCTTGGTTTTCTTGGTGTTATTTCTTTCTAGATAATCATATGCAGTGTAACTTGTAAGGATTTTATGATTAAAAGGATCATATCTATCAGTTCACTAAGTGTGGTTCTTGTAGCCTACCCCTTCATTTTCTTGGATTGAAGTCTTTGTGTCAGTCTTGTTTTTATTTTCTTGGCTTAGTTTGGAGGATTTGGGGATTAGAATCAAGTTATGGAGAACATGAGCCTCCTTGAATTCAAAAAAATATTGAGGAGAAACAAGGAATATGTAAATTCCAATAAGACCTCTCTATTTTCTATAGCATCCAATGTTCATGAGGATGAGCACCAACATGTCTTTCAACATGAACTAGTCCATGAAAAAAAGAGACTTATATCTTAGAGTCTAAATGTAGCATGCTATAGAATTTGGCACTTAATATTTGCAAGGATCCTCTCTTATTTGAATGGAACAAAAAAGACCCAACTCACTTCATAAGAATTTTAGTGTAATTTTCTTTAGAGTCATAAGAATTTTAGGTGTTTTTCTCAAGGTGGTATGCAATTTACGTGCTTTTCATTAATTTGTAATTTTTTTAGTCCTAATAATTTTAGGTGTTTTTTCAGTGTATGAAAATATGGAAACAATATACTTATGAGCTCAACATCTCTCTTGGGGGATTTTTGAACTTGGGTGGAGAGGATAACAATATTCCTCCCAATCACCCAAACTAAACCCAATTGACAACAAATTTAAATGGTTTATTTATACAAATAAAACACTCATGCACAACTCATGACATCATAGTAAATATGATGTCAACCACATAAAATTTAAATAGTTTATTTATAAAAACTAAACATTTATAATTTATACAAAAATAAATAATGACATAATAATAGCCTAATGGTTAAGAGGTACCAAGTTCAAATGTAGAGGGGGGTAGGGTATGTATAACGTAGTAGACTTCAATGACATAAATTAAACAGTTATACATAAATATTGACATAATAATAAATAAGATATAAGCAACATGAAATTTAAATAATTGATTCATACAAATTAAACATTTATACATGAACAATAACATGATAATATATTAATGTAAATTCATTTTAATTTCAAATTAAACATTTATATATAAACAATAACATGATAATATATTAATGTAAATTCATTTAAATTTCAAATCTATGTGTAAAGAGAAACAATTCATGGAGTAAATCTTTCCTCAAGTTATTTTAATTTAAAAAAGTTTTCATCTTGAGAGATTTGATCTCTCTTTCTATATAATAGATTTGGAGTTAAAATATATTTTTCAACTCCATATTAAACATGTAAGTAATTGCATAACTCCCTCATTGTATAATAGATTTGGAATTGAGATCTATTTATCAATTCTATAATAAACATGAAAAGAATTACACATCTAACTCGTACTAACAATATACCATTGACATGTTTTAAACACCAACATATTTTAATATTTAAAGAGACCAAAAAAAAATTCTCCCCCCCCCCCAAAATAAGCTAATTCTACTCACTCTAGTAAACCAAAAAACATAAACAATAAAATATTCTTAACCTACATTCCCACAATATTGTGAACTGTAACCACTATTCACATCAGACTATGCATTTCCATTTGAAGTCCTTTGAGTGCTGGGTGTGGAACGCAGAAGGCTATCTTTACTCCCTTCTTGCTCTTTGGGGGACGCAGGAATGCAATCGGCAATCCTTGAGTCTTGAGAAAACTGAGAGGGCCTGCAACGAGGGGTTCACCCCACCCAAAGTCCACTTGGTTAAATCCCAGCCACCTCCAGTCAGTAAGATACGCGTCTTCAACACACAGACGCACATATTTTATCTCTCGTTTCATCTCAAGGAAGGCTATGCCTGATCTCAAGTACTCCACATTCACAGACATCTTTGCCTTCTTTATCATCTTAACAACATGCGAAATGGATCCATTCACGACCTCTTGGGCTGTACTGGTGCCTGCATATGCCAAGTACTGACCATTGCCGTAGTATCCCTCTGCCAGAGGGGGGTCGAACGCCCTCCTCACGTCCACCGGGAAGAGAAGCCTGACAGCGTGATGAAGAGGAATCCCCAGAGCCCTTGTTCTCGCTCGCCAGACCAACGCTGCTAAGACTTCGAACGTGGTACAATGCTCCTTCAGATCTTCAGCGATGGGCTGCTTTATACGCTGTAAAGCATCGGAGCTGAAGAAAAACGAAGCCAGGATCAGGTCCTCGGCTTTCACATTGGGCATCTGCTGCTTCATGGAATAATTAGGATTGACGACGAATCCACTTTCAAGAAGCTCAATGTGCTGAAAACGGATCAGATGGGGGTGTTGCTGGGGTTTCAGCAATTCCCTCTGCCATACTGGTTCAACGGAAAGCTTCGTCTCTCCTCTCGCAGTCTCTGCAAGTCCCTTGAGAAACTGGGCTGCCCCTCGTCCGTCACACAGACAATGGTTGAAACTCACACCGACAACAAAACCCCCGCAATCGAAGCGAGTTACCTATTTTTGTCAAAACAGAAAGCACCCATTGTGAGCAGATCAGCCGCACTCAAACGCACCCATTTTGATCAGTTCATGTTGGAGTTCAACGAGTCCATTAAAATCTGAGGAATAACGGCAAAGGGCGAGGAAAAAGTTTACCTGAAAAATGATAGGAGGTACGTCCTCGGCTTCTGCAGTGAGCGGAAACTGAAAGAGCAGTTTCTCAAATGAAGGTTTCAGCTCCTCCAATTCGCCCAGCAGTGAAAGAGTGTTGTGCGTGGAGGCTTCAACAAAGAGAGCGCCCTCTCCTGTGCACTCTACCTCCAGTTTTCGGCCGCCTTCGGCTCTCCTTACCCGGCCTGCGAGTGGATAATAGTGAGATAATACTTGTGACAGTGCATCCCTAATCAGCTTCACAGGATTTTGGGAGCCATAAATATTATCAGGCCCATTATTATACACAAGCAATATATCGAATCTATGCCTTAAGATGAGATGGTCATCTAGATTGGAGAGATAGAGTATGGTTTTGGGAGAAGGTCGGGAAGGTGGCACCATGACAGACCCTAAAACATTTACAGTCAGCTGAATTTGGGAGCAATATTCCTTCATATCAAGGCTCTCCATTGACAAAACTCGCCTTCACCTTCTTCTCAGAATGCTCAAATCTGCTTGAACGAAAGATGACGATGCTGTTAAATAAATGGGAATGGTCGGATTATCATGATCGGTGTTTGACTAAATATGTTACAGCTGTCACGTCCATTAGGAATTGCTAGACTAGTTTAAATGTTTTACCTATTGGGTCCATATACTAGCACAGCCGCGGCACAGCCGACTCGCGGCTGGAGAAAGTCGAAAGGTATCGGCTACTGAAACGCCGCCTTGCTAGTTGAAAGTTGAAACGACTTTTAGTTTTCACTACGTTCAGTTATTACTTATTACTGTCGTAGTTACCACTGTGTCTAGCTACAAACGCTTAATCTTGAGGAATGTGGCAATGCAAAGTTTTATACATATTAATTTTTTTTAATCAGTTAACATGTCAATCAATGGTTACAGAAATAATTTTTTAATCATATTAAGTAAAAGTGAAAAAGTAAACAAGGTAACGGAAGTATTCATAAATGCAAGGAAGTTATGAGCATTAAATTTCATCCATTGATTAGAGAGTACGACTAAGAATATGCCAGCATCTTCAATTGTTAGCCATAAAATTATAATTTTAAATTAAAAAGTGATTAATTGTGCCCATTGTCAATAGGTGTGCGCCTTTTGAGATAATAAATGCAATAATTGTATATTGATGGATTTTAGTTGTATTCGGTGGTACATAATTTTTAAAATAGAAATGAAGATAAAGTGAAAAGGCATTATGCAAAAACATATACATAATATTTTGGGTCAATATACTATTAATGCAATCATTGTATATTGATTGAGTTTAGTTGTAATAGGTGATACATAATTTTTAAAATAGAAATGAAGATAAAGTTTACTCCATTATGCAAAACATATTTCATAATTTATGAATAATTCATTTATGAATAATTCATAAATGAAGGTTAGGTATATTGATTGAGTTTAGTTGTAATAAGTGATATATGAAGATAAAGTGTATCTGTATTATGCAAAATATATTTTATAATTTATAAATGAAATATTTTATAATTCATAAATGAAGGTTGGGTATATTGATTGATTTAGTTGTAATAGGTGATACATAATTTTTAAAATAGAAATGAAGATAAGGTGTATATATATATATATATATATATATATATATATATAAAAAGATTGGGTAGTGAAATGGGAGTGGGGTGTCATATTATCCACTTAAATAGAAATGGTGTTTTGCTTAATAATTATTTCCACGTCTTATAAATGGTGGGATGGAAAAGATATTATGCAAAATATGGGCATAATATCTCATAAATGAAGGTCGGTGGGAGTGAGATGACATATTATCCACTTAATCATCCCGTTCCTGAAACTCCTTCCTAATCTCCCGGTTGAGGACTCCCGGTGGGCAGCATAATCCTAATCATCCAGCTCCTTTACTTCAAACTCTTGAACATGTCCTATATCAATCGATTGGCTCTTTCTTTTTGGGGAAAGCAGCAGACTCATCAATCAAATCAATCCAGACTGCTGTGTGGCACCTAATAATCTTGACTTTTATATGAGTGGCTCCAATTTTATAAATATCTCATAAATAAAAGTAGGCTATGAGATATTGTAAAACATAGTCCATCTCTACTTAACTTTATTGGTGGTTTAAAATTTACAAATTTTTTATGTTATAATAATTTTTTTTATTAATATGATTTTTAAGAAAATTAATACATATTTTTTTATTTTTCTCAAAATTAATTTGAAATTGTTTCATTGTTTTCCATGAAACTGAATTCCTTATAATTTCTTATAATATTTAAAAAAATAAAAATTAATTAAAAAATATAAAATAATATTATATAAAATTTACTTATAAATGAGGGTGGGGTGGAGGAAGATATTATGTTAAATATAGTCAACTTCCACTTGACTTTTTATGAGTGGTTCAAATTTTATAATGTTAAGTTAAAAAGTGGTCCACCCCCTATTCTATTTTTTTATGAGTTGTTCAAATTGTATTATGTTAGGTAGAAAACTTTTATTAATATGGTATATATATATATATATATGAAAGTGTTTCATTTTTTCAATGGGATTAAATTTTTCATAATTTCTTATTATATTTAGCAAAATAAAAGTTAATTAAAAAATATTATTGTGGGGTGGGGTGGAGGAAGATATTATGTTAAACATAGTCAACTCCCACTTGACTTTTTATGTGTGGTTCAAATTTTATCATGTTAAGTAAAAAACTTTTATTAATGTGGTCTACCTTCTACATGACTTTTTATGAGTTGTTCAAATTTTATTATGTTAGGTAGAAAAAACACACACATATATATATAATTGTTTCATCCTTTTCAATGGAACTAAATTTCTCATAATTTCTTATTATATTTAGCAAAATAAAAGTTAATTAAAAAATAAAAACTAAAAAATCTAAAACAATATCATAAAAATTAATTATGTTTTGACAATTTTGAAATTTTAATGTTTAGAAAATAAAAACTTGAAAATTAGTATTCTAGTAAACCACTCTTAGTAAAATTTCACTATGATATAGCAATCTTTAACTACAAATTATAATAAAAATCATAGAAAATATAATTAAATATTTTATCATTAACACCTTTTTTTTTTTCACAAACATGTACAAAACTAACCCAAAATGTTATTAAAAAAACACAGATATCATTAAACAAAGCAAAATTAGAAGTTTGGCTGAAGGCATATCGACACTTCAAATCTATAGCAATCCAAAGGAAATACCTTGAGAATAAGGCTACACTCGGCTTTTAGTGTTTTTTTAAACTTACAAATGGAAGTAAAATTTCTTCTCAATACATACATTACAATCTTTTATGGATAGTGCTCACATTCTACTAGTTATAAACTACATGAAATTGTGCTCCACTAATTCCAAATTCTTCTGGTCATGATCATCATTTTATACCATTAATATTTAATATTTTGTGAATAAAAAAAATTGAAATGAAAAATTTTCAAAAAATAAAAAATTATATATATGATTTAAAAATAAATATATGATTTTTTTTAAGATGTCACAAATTCAAATTCAAAGGAGATAGGGTATGTATACTTAGTATATTTTAGTATTCAAATAACTATGTTCGTTCCTTTCTTATAAAAAAGAGGGCTAAGACACCAATTTGATGTTGGCTTAGCTGTGACCTTAAAATTAGATTAGAATAGAGTAGAAATTAATGTAATCTAGAATATTTTTTGAATTTTTTTTAAAATATAATATTTCCTTTCTCAAATTAAAGTTTACATTAAATTTAGGAAAAAATTCTAGTCTTTCTAGACACTCATATCCAAGTTTTCAACATTGGCCCATTTTGTAAACTCAGATAATATCTTATGTTTTATGAAGGTGAGGGTAAGGTAGGGGGTATCATGCAAAACACATGATTAGAAATGATCCCATATCTGCCATATCTGCTGCAACTAACATTTACAATTTTTCATCATTACAAATAATAGATAATTAATTTTTATAGTTTTAATTTTTTTTTATCTTTTATATTTTTTAATTAACTTTTGTTTTCTTAAATATAATAAGAGATTGTGAAGAATTTAGTTCCATCCAAAGCCATGAGACAATCTCATATTAGTTTTCCAAAATTAAAAATTATATATTATATTTCATAAAAATCAAATTAATAAAAAAATTAGCATAACATGAGAAACTTTATAAAATTTGAACCATTTATGAAAGGTCAAGTTTGGGGTGGGGAAGGTATTATGCAAAACATATTATATTTTGCATAATATCTTCCCCACCCTCACCCTCATTTATGAGATGATAATATGTTTTAAATTATATCCCTCCACCCCAACATTCATTTATGAGAGGAAGGTGGGGGTGGGGGGAGATATTATGCAAAACATAAGATAACAAATGATTCTATAACTATAATCCCTAGCATTTACAAATTTTTATCATTAAAAACTATAGATAATTAATAGATAATTTTTATGATATTGTTTTAGATTTTTTAGATTTTAGATTTTATATTAACTTTTATTTTCTTAAATATAATGAGAGATTATGAGGAATTTAATTCAAAACCATGAGACAATCTCAAATTAGTTTTCCAAAATTAAAAAAACTATACTATTTTTCATAAAAACCACATTAATTTTTTTTCTTTCACATAACATGAGAAAAATTATAAAATTTGAACACCTCATAAAAAGTCAAATGGGGTGGGGGGAGATACTATAATTTTTTTTATATGTTTTGCATAATATCTCCCCCCATCCTCCACCCCACTCTCATTTATGAGATGAGGGTGGGGGTAGGGGGAGATACATATTATGTTTTACATAATATCCCCCCCCCTCCCCCACACTCATTTACAAGATTAGGGTGGGGGGTGGGGGAGATATCCCCCCAACCCCACCCTCATTTAAGAGATTAGGGTGAGGATGGGGGGAGGTATTACATAATATCTCCTAGATGATATGTTTTACCTAATATTTTAGATAAGGGTGGGGGGAGATATTACATATTATTTTCTAAATGATATGTTTTACCTAATATCTCCCATAAGCCCCACTCTTATGATGTTTTACTTAATATCATCCCCCACCCTAGGGTGGGGGTGGGAATGGGGGGAGGTATTAGGTAAAACATCATGAGGAAGGGCTTGGGGGCGATATTAGGTAAAACATACCCTGCATGAGGGTGGAGGTAGGGTGAGATATTAGGTGAAACATATGATGTTTTACCTAATATTTTGGCCCACCCCTCATGTTTTACCTATTATCTCCTCTATGATTTTTGATCTAATATCTCCCCTTCCCTCATGATGTTTTACCTAATATCCTCTCCCCCCACCCCTATGATTCTTTACCTAATATCTCGCCCCACCCATGATGTTTTAAACAATATATCCCCTATGATGTTTTACATAATATCCCCCCTCCTCATGATGTTTTTCCTAATATCCCCCCCACACCCTCACCTTCATGACCTTTTAATTAATATCCCTCTGCACCCCCTCCCTCATGATGTTTTACCTAATATCTCCCCCACCCTTATGAGGAGAGTAGGGTGAGATATTAGGTAAAATATCATGAGGGAAGAAGTGGGGGAAGATGTTGGGTAAAACATATGTGATATTAGGTAAAACATCGTATGGTTTACATAATATCTCCTCTTGTCAGCACCCTCATGACATTTTACCTAATATCCTAAGTGTAATATCCCCAAGGATGAGCCCTGTTGTAATCATGTTTATGAATTGTAAATCATGTTTTGTAGGTTGGTGAGCCAAGTATTGATAAGTTGGTGGGCTTATGTGTTTATTAGGCCGGAGAGTCTAAGTGTTAAAGGCCATGAGCCTGTTTTTGTATATGTAATATGCAAAACATTAATAAAGAGTAAACATCGTTGCGTGCATACCGACCACGAAGAAAGAGTGATGGGGGACTAAGCTTCCACAAGGTGGGTAAGGGAAAAGGGGCTGAAAGATTGGAAAGAGGGGATAATATTAGGAGCTTAATTCTTTGGGAATAATAATTTATTATTATTCCAAAAGGTATGTGAAATGTAGGTTTTTATCCTAAGTTCCTGAAAAGGTGGAAGGGTGCCAAAGGGAACACGTGTTGATGGAGCGCATGCAACCTAATGGGAGACATGTGTCGACCCAGGCACATGCAATTTAACCCAAGAATCGAGCCGTGATGGGGGTTCGTCCTCCATTCTGTAGTCCGCTGTTTGAATCAAGGATATCTGCATCTAAGTTCTGTAAGCCTCACATAGCTCTGAAACCCGAAGCCTATGATGTTTTCTTGAGAAGTCGATACACCTCTACCTGAACTGTTGAGTCTGTGTTCGACCTCTGCGTGAATTTCTTGTCACACATCCTGCAAATGGGTGTTACATGAACTGTTCTATGTCTCAATGGCCTGTCACCGTTTCCTGGTTCCACACCCAATTTTCATGTTTCTTCCGTCACACTTGAGTTATCCAAAAGCTATTGTTATCTTGAAATTGCAGTAATTGAGTTGAAAACTAGTTGAAGAACCGGGTTGCTAGGCCCGTGGTAGAAGAGGTAGGTTGTCAGGCATGTGAGAAACTCTCTCCAGGTGAGGGAGTCTGTCAGGGAATGGTTTTTTTCCCAGAGAGAGTCCACCACCAGCTACAGAGCTCTGAGAATTCCTGATTTGGACTGTTGCCGAGGCCGAGAGGGGAGGTGAAGCGCCGATGGACTGTTCTTGTGAAGGTGTATCATCCCGGGCGGAACAGGTGTGTGGGGAATGAGAGTTTGTGAGTAGTGCACGTAAGAAGGATTCTAGGGAGAATCCATCTGATTGATCTGTGCAATTTTCCTGTAAGCTCAACCTAGTCTAGCATTCCCTTACCTTGGGTGGAGCTTAGTCCCATCTCGGGGGTGACCCATTGTTGAGCGTGATGAACAGTGAGGTCTAAGGCTGGGAGGTTTGTGGAAATTATGCACGTGGTTGGTGCAGTTACTACAATTTTTAAAGATAAGTATATGCATGTGTTTAATTTCAATTAAAATGCATGTCTGTGATGCTTGAAATATTATCATGTATTCTGTTGTGATGATATTTACTGTTGATTCCATTAATTCTATATGTTAGCAATAATTATATGTTTACTCTATTAAGCCATTTAATTTCATTCAAATGCATACTATATAAGTATGATAATGTTTTCGCGTAGTAACGTTTCCCGACAAGTGGGTTGATGGCCGAGGACGTTACAATATGGTATCAAAGCCTAAGGTCTCAACATTGAGCCTAGATGGGCCAGATAAGTGGTCTTTGGACCCAAGGTTTTGAGAGGAAATTGTGTCTGGAGGACTAATTTTGAACCTTAGAGTGTTTCTGAGTGCCAACGGGTTAATTGGACATGTACGAAGTTCAAGAGAGTAGCAGTGAAATAAAACCACAACCGACGTGGAATTCGACCACAGAGAGAGAGGGCACTCAACACTTGGGGTGTTGGAGCCGTAGGATCTATTCGGAAAGAAAGGAAAAAACTTTACGACCGTTAGATCCAGAGAAGGTGTCAAGAGGATACCCGAGAAGCCTTTCTGGAGTTTGAATGTCGGGAAAGGCAGGGTGCGCTGAGGCACAAAACCCCGAAACCTAAAACTCCGAAGTCCCGAGAAGATATACACCGTAGATTTGGGAAAAAGATCTCGTCGATTGGATCGAGCAAAAGAGTAGAGAGTAATTTCGGCAGTTCAGCTGTCAGGAGAAGTGGGATGTGCTGATGCACAAACTCCTGAAGCCCAAAATCGTGAAATATCGAAGAGTCGAAGTAGTTGGTTGGGCTGACATCATTGGGATGGACGCGGATACATGGGATGTGTGCCACGTTCCAGTCGGTCCCAAATGAAAAAGTAGACGCAGTGGGGGCCAAAGGGCGTCACTTGAGGTAACATGGACCTTCTTAAGCACACAACATGTCACCACCTTGGTTGGTGACAACTGTGTTGTAGGCTCGGTGGCTAGAAAGGTCAGCAGTTTAGAATTCCGGAGTTGGAGAAGGAAACAAGTGTAAGAGCCTCCAGGACCAAAATCCTGAAACCCCGAAGTTCCGATTAGAGATCCTTGAGATCTAGCGCTTGGTCATGACCCATGGTCAAGTGGGTTGGGGAAACTAAGAGAAAAGGGCTAAGGCCTGAGTTTCCTACAGAGCCAAGTAGAGCTCAGGAAAAAAAATCATGGAAATTGAATGTTTTCTTGAATCAATTTGTTTGTGAATGTTGTGGGATTTGTTAAGAAACAACGGCCTGAAAAATTCCAGTTGTCTACACATTGTGATGCAAAAGTTCAACAAGTACCAGAACCAAATAAAATTGCCACTGAGTGCAAAATAAATAGAAGGGGCACAGACTGCTTCCAGTTCCAAGGATGAAGCAAAAGGAATGGATGTTCATTTGGGAGTTGAAGTATCGAACTCCAATGACCATGGATAAGAGATAGATAAGGAAGGAAACATGAGGAAGATCATTGAGGGATTGCAAAAAGATGCCCAAACTCGCCGAGAAGATAGAAAAAAACTCAGAAAAGCTCAGAAAAAACAAGGACAATTCAACATAAAGTTGTTAAAGAGTTTGGAGAGAATAGAAAAGAAGTTGGATAAGGAGAGTGACTCGAGCAGAATAGGGAGTCACCGACTTCTGAGGGAAGAATTTCAAGGAGTGTGGGTAGACACCATCATCACTCCCAAAGTCGCTCCAAGAGAAGGACACACAATAGTTCAATCCCATCCCCTACCAGAAAGCAAAGGATATCTAGAGTGGATGAATTGAAGGGAGAGATGAACAAGATTAAGCCTCCTACGTTTGATGGACAACATTGGAAGGAGGAAGATGTCGAAACATTGTTGCTTGGTATGAGGAAATACTTCCAACTATAGAATTATTCCTCTCATTCGGAAGGAAGAATTGCTATGTATCAACTAAAAGGAAAATCATCCATGTGGTGGGATGAACTTGTGCAGGTGCAAAACATTAAAGAGAAAGATATCACTTGGAAGGAATTCAAGAGGTATTTCGAGAATAATTATTTGACTAAGAGATATTATGATAGAAAGATGAAAGAGTTCTTTGAACTCAATCTAGGTAGCATGATCATTGATGAGTATGAACGCAGGTTTTTGGAATTGTTGAAGTATGTTTCGTTCATCAAATAAGAAATTGTCAAGATTCAAAGGTATCTGAGTGGACTGCCAGCTTCCATTGGTGACAAGATCCAGTATGATGACCCAAAAACCATGGAAGAAATGATAAGAAGAGTGAAATTCTTATATGAGCAGCAAAGATAAAAGCCTACCTTTCAGAAGGCTTGGGATGACCAAAAGAAGTTCAAGAAAGAGAAAAGGCAGAAGGGAAACAAACCTCCCTTTTTCAAAAATAGTCCTCAAGGATAGCCATCGTTTAGAGAGCCGAGAATGGATGAAGTAGGGGAACAAAGGGCAAGACAGACACTCATTCAATGTTGGGGCTGTCAGGGAAGCCATAAGTACAAAGATTGTCCCCACAAAAATGGCAAAGTGAGAGTTGTCCATAATGTTCAGTAAGATGAAATGGTGGAGGACATGGGTAGTAGAATGCCAAGGATCTATGCAGTCCTAGACAACAAGCAAGATGAATTTCAGTCACACATGATTGAAGTATAAGCTATGATTAACAACCAACAATTTACTATTTTAATTGATTCAGGGGCTAGCCATAGTTATGTAGATCCTAGAGTGGTGGAAATTTTGCATTTGTCAAGAAGAAAACATGAAAAGTCTTGATTAGTGCTGATGACTACAGGAACCAAGAGAAAATTCACTGAGTTAGTTAAGTCTTGTCCAATGGATATGAAGGGACTGAGCACAAAGGATGAATTGAATATTATGCCTTTAGGTTCTTATGACTGTCTAATTGGGATGGAATGGTTGGAACAACACCATGCCATCTTGGACTATCATAACAAGGCATTCACTTGCCTGGATGAGGAAGGGAATCAGAAAACAGTTCAAGGAATTCCCAGAGCTATTGTTATCAGAGAAATCTTAGCAATGCAGCTGAAGAAGTGCTACAGGAAAGGTTGTCAATTATTTGAATCTCATGTGGAGGAAACACCTAAGGATAAGGTGTCAAGTATTGGAGATCATGTGGTGATAAAGGAGTTTGAAGATGTATTTCAAGAGGTACCTAGATTACCCCCGAAGAGAGATATTGATTTCTCTGTAAACTTGATTCCTGGAGCAACTCCAATGTCGAAAGCTCCTTATAGAATGAGTATGCTAGAGATGAAAGAGTTGCAATTGAAACTTGAAGAGCTTCTGAAGAAGGGGTACATATGACCAAGTGTGTCACCTTGGGGTGCCCTAGTCCTATTCGCGAAGAAGAAGGACGGAATGCTGAGATTGTGTATCGATTTCAAACAATTGAACAAAGTAACTGTGAAGAACAAATATCCTCTGTCGAGGATTGATGACCTCTTCGATCAATTGAAAGATCCGAAGATATTTTCGAAGATAGAACTCAGGTCGAGATATCACCAGGTAAGGATAAAGGATGAAGACATCAGCAAGACCGCCTTTAGAACAAGGTATGGTCATTACGAGTTCACAACGGTGCCATTTGGGTTGTCAAATGCACCCACTGTTTTTATGTGCCTGATGAATGGTGTATTCAGGGACTATCTAGACAAGTTTGTAATAGTATTCCTGGATGACATTATGGTGTATTCCAAGTCAGAGGAATATTATGAACAACATCTTAGGATGGTGTTGTAGGTGCTAAGAGAGCACCAACTGTATGCCAAGTTGAGTAAGTGCTCGTTTTATCGTGAGTAGATCCATTACTTGGGGCATATTATTTCGAAGGATGGGATAGTTGTAGATCCTGAGAAGATTGAGGCCATTAGAGAATGGTTAGCACCAAATAACGTGACAGAAGTTAGATCCTTCATGGGATTAGCTGGTTATTACAGACGGTTTATCGCAAGGTTCTCTAGGATAGATCACCCTATCACTTCCTTGCAAAGGAAGGAGAAGAAGTTTCAATGGACAAAGGATTGTGAGAAAATCTTCCAACAATTGAAGCAACTGTTAACCAGTGCTCCAATCTTGAGGATTATAGATCCAAAAAAATATTTTGTGGTGTGCACTGATGCGTGCAAAGAAGGATTGGGAGGGGTCCTCAGTCAGAATGGATTTGTAATTTGTTATGAATCGAGAAAGTTGAAAGAGCACGAAAGGAACTATGCAACCCATGATTTGGAGTTGGCAGCCATAGTACACACTCTAAAGAAATGGAGACATTACCTCGTGGGAAGGAGGTTCGAACTAAGAACATACCAGAACGGTTTGAAGTACTTGTTTGATCAACCAACCTTGAACGCTAGACATAGTAGGTGGCTGGAGTTTCTCTGTGAGTACGATTTTGATATCAAGCATATAAAAGGGAAGGGAAATAAAGTGGCTGATGCACTCAACAGGAGAGTGCATGAATTACATGCTACATCCATTAGCATGTACCGAACTGATATTAGAAGCATAATTTTGGAGGCTGCAAATACAGATTTCCAGTACAGATATTTGGTACTAAAGCTACAACAAGGTAAGATTCCACAGAAAGTGGAGAATTATAAATTGGAAACTGATGGAATACTTCTGTACAAGAACATAATTTATGTACCTAATGTCCAGGATTTGAAACTTATGATTTTGCATGAAATGCACAATGTGCCTTATGTTGGGCAACCTGGATATCAGAAAACCGTGGCAGCAGTCAAGAGCCATTACTTTTGGCCAGCTATGAAGAAAGAGATTGTTGAATACATCGCCAGATGTATTGAAATCCAGAAGGTTAAAGCTGAGCATAGGCACCCAACAGGGTTGCTGCAAACTTTACCCATTCCTGAGTGGAAGTGGGAGGTAGTGACAATGGATTTCATCACAGGATTGCCCAGAACAGGCAAGCAACATGATTCAATCATGGTGGTAGCAGACAAGATTACGAAACCTGACCATTTTATTCCACTAAAGACTACTCACAAGGCAGTGAATGTTGCTGATATTTTTATGAGGGAAGTAGCATGATTGCACGGAATCCCTAAGACAATTGTGTCTGACAGAGACTCGAAATTTACCTCAAATTTCTGAAAAGGGTTATTCAAGGGGTTCAGAACGGATCTAAACTTTAGCATAGCTTATCATCCCAGGTCTTATAGGAAGACAAAGAGGGTGAAAAGAGTAATATAAGACACACTAAGGATGTATGTGATGGAAAAACCATTGAAATAGGAAGACTACCTGCAGTTGGTAGAATTCACCTACAATAATGGGTATCAAGCATCCTTGACGATGAGCCCAATTGAAGCACTTTATGGAAGAAAGTGCAATACTCTAGTAAGTTGGGGTAATCCAATTGATAGGGCAGTAGTTGGGCTAGAGTTTCTCAAGGAAATGGAAGAACAAATGCTAAAAATTAAGCAGAATTTGAAAATCTGCCCAAGACAGGCAGAAGATTTATGCTGATAAGAACATAATCCATAGGGAATTCAAAGTGGGTGATCATGTTTTTCTAAAAGTAAAAGATAACAGAAGTTCCCTGAAGCTGGGAAACTACGCCAAGTTGGCAACCAGATTTTGTGGGCCATTTGAAATCCTAGAAAGGATTGGGCCAGTTGCATATATGCTTGCATTACCTACATCCATGAATGTACATAATGTGTTTCATGTTTCATTGCTTAATAAATATATACCTGATGCTAATCATGTAATCGATAGGAATGTGATTTAGGTGGAACAAGAAGGTGTCCTACAAGTGCATCCTGTGCGCATATTGGACCAGAAAAGAAAACAACTCTAGAATCGAGCCATAGGGCTTGTAAAGGTCCAATGGACCTAGAACAGTCTTGAGGACATGACTTGGGAACATGAAGATTCTATGCGGGCAGAATATTCACATATTTTTGAAGATTTTGAAAATCTTGTTGATGTTGTGTGAAAGTTTCACTAAGGATAGTGCAAAAATAAGGGGAGGGGATTGTAATATCCCCAAGGAAGAGCCCCGTTGTAATCATGTTTATGAATTGTAAATCATGATTATGAATTGTAAATCGTGTTTTGTAGGCTGGTGAGCCAAGTATTGATAAGCTGGTGGGCTTATGTGTTTATTAGGCTGGAGAGCCTATGTGTTAAAGGCTAGGAGCCTGTTTTTGTATATGTAATATGCAGAACATTAATAAAGAGTAAACATCACTGCGTGCAGATCGACCACAAATAAAGAGTGATGGGGGAATAAGATTCCACAAGGTGGGTAAGGGAAAAGGGATTAAAATATTGGAAAGAGGGGCTAAGCTTAGGAGCTTAAGTCCTTGGGAATAATAATTTATTATTATTCCAAAAGGTATGTGAAATGTAGGTTTTTATCCTAAGTTCCTGGAAAGGGGGAAGGGTGCAAAAGGGAATGTGTGTTGATGGAGCGAATGTAGCCTCATGGGAAACATGTGTTGGCCTAGGCACATGCAATTTAACCCAAGAATCAAGCCGTGATGGGGGTTCGTCCTCCATTCTATCATTCACTATTTGAATCGAGGATCTCTGCTTCTGAGTTCTGTAAGCCTCACGTAGCTCTGAAACCCAAAGCCTGTGATGTTTTCTTGAGAAGCCGATACACCTTTGCCTAAACTGTTGAGTCTGTGTTCAACCTCTGCATGAATTGCTTGTCATGCATCCTGCAAATGGGTGTTACCTCAACCGTGTTGTGTCTTAGTGGCCTGTCATCGTTTCTTGGTTCCACACCCAATTTTCATGTTTCTGTTGTCACCCATGAGTTATCCAAAAGTTGTTGTTGCTGCTATTATCTTGAACTTGAGGTAATTGAGTTGAAAACTGGTTGCAGAACCGGGTTGTCAGGCTTGTGGTAGAAGAGGTAGGTTGTCAGGCCCATGAGTATCTCTCTCCAGGTGAGGGAGTCTGTCGGGGAGCGTTTTTTTCCCCAGAGAGAGTCCAACACTAGCTATGGATCTCTGAGAATTCCTGATATGACCTATTGCCGAGGCCCAGAGGGGAGGTGAAGCACCGATGGAATGTACTTGTGAAGGTGTATACTCCCAGGCGGAACAGGTATGTGGGGAATGAGATTCCGTGAGTAGTGGGTGTAAGAAGGCTTCTGGGGAGAATCCATCTGACTGCTCTATGCAATTTTCCTGTAACCTCAGCCTAGTCTAGCATTCCCTTACCTTGGGTGGAGCTTAGTCCCATCTCGGGGGTGACCCACTTTTGAGCGCGATGAACGGTGAGGTCTAAGGCTGGGAGGTTCGTGGAAAGTCTGCACGTGGTTGGTGGAGTTACTACAGTTTTTAAATATAAGTATATGCATGTGTTTAATTTCAATTAAAATGCATGTCTGTGATTCTTGCAATATTATCATGTATTCTATTCCGATGATATTTACTGTTCATTCCATTAATTCTATATGTTAAGAGTAATTATATGTTTACTCTTTTAAGCCATTTAATTTCATTCAAATGCATACTATATAAGTATGAGAATGTTTCCACGTAGTAATGTTGCCTGGCATATGGGTTGATGGCCGGGGAAATTACACTAAGGGAGGGGTTGGGGGGATATATTAGGTAAAACATCATATGTTTTACCTAATATCTGCCATGACCCTGGCCATCGGTACAATTTACCTAATATCCCCCCCACCCCCATCCTCAAGACATTATGTTTTACCTAATATCTCCCTGCACCCCCACCCTCATGACATTCACCTAATGTCTCCCCCCACCTCCACCCCCATGAAATTTTATGTTTTACCTAATATCTCCACCCACCCCCACACTCATGGGGTGGGGGATATATTAGGTAAAAAATTGATGGAGGATATATTAGGTAAAACATATGATGTTTTACCTAATATATCCTCCCACCCCCATGACATTTTATGTTTTACTTAATATCTTTCCCCACCCCCACCATCATGAGTGTGGGGGGAGGTATTGGGTAAAATATCACTGGATATGGAGGGATATATTAGATAAAACATAGTAAAACATCATCATGAGGGTGGGGGGAGACATTAGGTAAGAAATCATATGTTTTACCTAATATCTCCCCTCACCCCCACCCTCACGCACATATGATGGCTTACCTAATATCTCCCCACACCCCCACCCTCACCCACATGAGGGTGGGGTTGGGGGGAGATATTAGGTAAAATGTCTCATGTCGGGGTGGTGTTGGCCCTTGACCAAGTTTTGAGGATCCTTGGTCATGTTTGATCTACTTTTGGGATTTTGACAAGCTTTCAAAATCGAAGCGCAAGTCGAAGTGGATATCGCGGGATCTTGACCCCTTTTTAGGGATTTTTGGGTTTTGGGCTTATGCAACGGATATGGGGATGTCGACCCATGGGTTTACCCATGTTTAGGATCGATTTTGTAATGTATAAATAGATGTCTAGGTGATGTAAGAAGGGGGACATCTATGTGATGATATGTGCTAAGTGCAAGTGGTAATTGTAATTTCTTTGTGCATATTGTGTAAGACTTGCAGAGCTAAGTGCAAGTGATCGTAAGAGACTACGGAAGGCTTTGTGTTGTAACTCATGGAAGGAGGATCTAACAAAGTGCGCAGATCTCCTGTCCTCTGCGGAGTAAGATCTCAAGGCTCTATGCATGTAGAATATTGACAGAAGACAATAAAGAGAAGAAGAATTGGTGGACGTAGCCCCAGGGAGGGGGTGAACCACGTATATCCTTTGTTGTGGTTGCTTTGTGCATTTTGGGTGTTCTCTTGTTTATGTGATTAAATGCTTAGTGTGCTGATGTATGTTAGATGAATCTGATATGATATATTAATGCTGAATAATTTGAATGAATGCTAGATCTGACCTATGTTGATGTGCTTAGTGCTTGATTATATTGGATCTGTGTGAATACTGCACCGTCCTGCTATTAGGTTTTATCTGCACTATAAGCTAAAGGTGAATATTGATGAACTATAACTGCTAAGTGATCTGTTCAAGTGTTACAATCACAGATCTATGTCCCAGCTAAGGTTGCATACATCGGAGTCCTGCAACCTCCCCTGCCTCTACCTCGGGTGAGACTTCATCTTCTTCGCAGGTGTTGCTGAAAGGGATGGTAGTTAAGGTTTTGTTGGTGCATTGTTGTAGCATTGAACCCTGGGTCTGCCCCTGTGCCAACAAATGGTTCCATTGCCGAGAATGGAACTGTGATTGCTAGGAACTAAAGAAAAGAGAAAGCTCTATGCGTAGATCTGTTTCCCTAGTGTGCAGTATTCTACTTGACCTATGAAGCTCTGTTCCAAGAAGAAGAGTCATATATGAAGAAAAGAGGTAAGACTTGAAAACTTTATGCTCTGATAAAGGTAAGAACAGTGAAAAGTTTTGATTGAAAAAGTAAGATAAGTGGAAATTTTTGTTTCAAAAGTATGGATCTAGGTATGTTTGATAAATTTTGTCCTAGCTTGAAAAGTAGGGAACAACTACATGAAAGAAGGTTTGATATGAGTAGATCTGACAAAAATATTGAAATATATGTTATTCCTATGTATAGAAAGAATGTTTGGACTAACAAATGGATGCAGGATCCTAGAAAGAATTTTTTGCAGGTTAGCTACTATCCTAGTGTGCAATACAGGAAAGGCTGGGGATACTTTCAAAGAAAAAGAAGACTAACCCTTTGTTACAGTTGCAGAAGACCGAGACATATTGCTAAGGAATTCCCTGGTAGAAGACCTAGTTGTCTTTGTTGTAAAGCAATGGATCATGAAGTTTTAGATTGCCCTAGAATGATTGCTAAGCTTGACAGAATGAATATGAGACAAGAAAACTCCGAGGAAGGTTACAAAACTGAGACCATGGAAGAACCCTAGGAAGAATCAGAGAATGTATTACTACAAATGAAAGAAACCCTAAATGATCACAAAAATATCAACTTATCAGAGATCTTCAAAGAAAAAGAATGCATAGAAGCAAGAATAGGAGACTTTGACATTGACTGTGTTCTGGATGAAGAAACACAGATGAATATCATGTCAGAAAGAACTTGGGAAACTTTAGGAAAGCCTGCTATGATTCCTTCATTGGGAGGAATATGATTATTTAGAGGAAAGATGATAACCCTATGTGGAAGACTCTCCTAGATATCTATGAGTGCTCATGGAACTTCGACAGAGGAAGACTTTGAGATTGTTAAATTTATTGAGAACAACGCCCCATTTTCTATATTACTAGGAAAACCTTGGATTGAAAAGGATCATGCCAGAAGAAAAGAAGAGGAATTCTTACAGAAAAAGAAGCATGAATTAAAAGATTTCATGACTAGGAGGATAGCACACTTGATTGAAACAGGAGAACAGATCGAAGCTACTTAGAACCAGAAACTTGGATGTCGAAGTTAAAATAACACAAGAAGACTCACAGAAGACTGAAGTACCTACCCCAGAGACAAAATACATATTACTCTCCGACCTTATGAAAAAATCTCAACAACGCAAAGTTAATATGCCAAAAGGAGATAAGAATCAGTATGGAAAGAGGAATATCGAGAAGAATATCACCGAGAAGAAGGCTAGCAAACTCAGTAAGAAGAGAGAAAAGATAGAAAAGTTATAGAAGGTCCCAGAGGGGACTTCACAGAGGGAAGGTTTGCAATACTGGACCTTCGTCGGGATATCAGAATAGTGGAACATGGTGCTTCGCCATGGCGAAGCGATATAGCCGTTGAAAGAATTATAACTGTTAGCTTGATCACCCAAATAGTTAGAACAACAATACTATGGGCCTATAGAACCACTTGCAATAAGCTAACAATGCAAACCCCCTTTAAGTTGGTTTATGGTCTCGAAGCAGTTGTCCCGATGGAATATTTGGTCCCAAGCTTAAGAATCATAGCCTTTACACATATGGATGACACTGACACTATTCAAGAGAGGCTTGCGCAGTTGGTTGAACTAGAAGAAGATATATTTATTATAGGATTCCATCAGCAGGTACAGAAGGAAAGAGAAAAGGACTACCATGACAGACATATCAAGAAGAAGTCATTTAAGCAAGGTGATTTGGTACTGATATACGACAACAAATTCATGAAGCATCCAGAAAAGTTTAGAACACATTGGTTGGGGCCATATGAGGTTATTTATGTCACGGAAGGAGGAGTTGAACAGTTGAAGACCTTGAATGGAGAATGGAAGGAAGGTTTGGTGAACGAGAGACAGTTGAAACTGTACTATGAAAACCAACTACCTCGCAGCTCTCACTAAAAGCAAAAGGAAAAGGATCCAGGTACCAGGTGCAGTTAAAACTGGGTACCAGACACAGGAAATATAGTCTACACACAGTGGGAAAGGAAATAACATAAATCACAGGATGCTCCACATAGCCTGAAGACGAAGCATATAAGAAGGGTCATATTTGAAGTGCCTTGGGATGAGTCACAGGTGAGTGTTGGGGGCTTGTTGGCCCTTGACCAAGTTTTGAGGATCCTTGGTCATGTTTGACCTACTTTTGGGACTTCGACAGGCTATCGAAGGCAGATCACAAGTCGAAGTGGAGATCGTGATATCTCGGCCCCTTTTTAGGGATTTTTGGGTTTTGGGATTATGTAAGGGTATGGGGATGTTGGCCCATGTGTTTACCCATATTTAGGCCTGATTTTTTAATGTATAAATAGATGTCTAGGCGAGGTAAGAAGGGGGACATCTATGTGATGCTACGTGCTAAGTGCAAGTGGTAATTGTAATTTCTTTTTGCATACTGTGTAAGACTTGCAGAGCTAAGTGCAAGTGATCGTAAGAGACTGTAGAAGGCTTTGTGATGTAACTCAGGGAAGGAAGATCTAGTGAAGTGCATAGATCTCCTGTCCTCTGTGGAGTAAGATCTCAAGGCTCTGTGCATGTAGAAGATTGACAAAAGACAATAAAGAGAAGAAGAATTGGTGGATGTAGCCCCAGGTAGGGGGTGAACCACATATATCCTGTGTTGTGGTTGCTTTGTGTGTTTTGGGTGTTCTCTTGTTCATGTGATTAAATGCTAAGTGCGTTGATGTATGTTAGATGAATCTGATATGATAGCTTAGTGATGAATAATGTGAATGAATTCTATATCTAACCTATGTTGATGTGCTTAGTGTTTGATTATATTAGATCTGTGTGAATACTGCACTGTTTTTTTATTAGGGTTTATCTATGTTGTAATAGAAAGGTGAATATTGATGAACTATAACTGCTAAGTGCTCTGTTAAAGTGTTACAATCACAGATATGTGTCCCAGCTAAGGTTGCAGACATCAGAGTCCTGCAACCACCCCTTCCTTTACCTTAGGTGAGACTTCATCTGCTTCGAAGGTGTTGCTGAAAGGGCCGGTTGTTAGGGTTTTGTTGGTGCGTTTTTGTAGCATTGAACCCTGGGTCTGCCCCTGTGCCAACAGGTGGGGGGATATGTTAGGTAAAACATATGATGTTTTACCCACCCTCATCAATGTTTTACACAATATATTCGCCCACCCCTACTCTTATGGTTATTTTATGATGTTTTAACTAATATCTTGCCCCACCCCCACCTTCACCCAAATGGGGGTGTGGGTGGGGGTCGGGGGAGATATTAGCAAAAATGATCAGAAGGGGGGGGTTATATTAGGTAAAAAGTCATGGGGGTGGTTCAAACATCATATATTTTAGGGTGGGGGGAGATATTGGGTGAAACATACGATGTTTTACCTAATATTCTCCCCCACTCCCACCCTCATGATGGTTTTTCCTAATATATTCCCCCACCCACAACCTCATGTGGGTGAGGGTGGGGGGATATATTAAGTAAAAAATATGCTATAGGTAAAACATCATAAAATCATCACTAGGGTGGGCGTGAGGGGAAGATATTGGGTAAAACATTGGTGGGGGTGGGGGGATATTTTAGGTAAAACATCATATGTTTTACCTAATATCTCCCCTCAATCCCACCCTCATGAGGGTGGGGTTGGGGGGAGATATTAGTTAAAACATATAATATTAGGTAAACAACCATAACATCATAATGAAGGTGGGGGTGGAGGGAGATATAAGGTAAGACATTATATGTTTTACCTAATATCTCCTCCCACCCACACCCTCATTAAGTGGGGGATATATGATCCAAGTGGATATCATTGTCCACCCACCTATCCCAACTGGCTCCAAACATTGTTATGGAAATTTACTATTTTTAGCAGTTTTTTGGTTCCTAAACTTCTGGGGCCATTTTGAGGGCCTAAATGAAGTTTTTTTTAGATAGATCACCTCAATAATCATCAAAGGATCTAATTGATCCCCCAAAATGAATCTCCTCAATCATACCTTTCCAACGATCTATCATGCGCCCAAAACATAGATCGTATGACAAAGTTATGCCCCCGGGAAGTTGATACACCAAACTACCCAAAATGGGGTCCACAAAACTGTTGGCTTTTCATCTTCTGGGGTTAGGGTTTTGGATTTTCTTTATGTTAAAAATGCATTTAGAGCCTCAATGTAAATCATCTTCTTGTGAATGTGAGTATCCATCACAACTCTTCTTAGAGATAAGCTGCCACCATTCTAGCAAGTCTTTCACTCTATATTTCTACAATTTTGTACATTTCACTCATTAATAGAAATTGTGTATTACTATATATTTGTGCCTCTTGTTATATTTATGATATAACTCTGTAATACTATTGTTTCTCTTGCTATATCTATTTATATTTCTGTGTTATATCTCCACTCTCATTTTATGCCGGAAATAACCTGGATCAATATATTAGGTGAAACATGTGATATTAGGTACAAAATCATATTGGGTGAGAGGGATATTAGGTGAAATATTTGATGTTTTACCTAATATCATATGTTGCATATAATATATCTTCCCTCCCCTCCCTCATAACATATGATGTTTTACCTAATATCATATGTATCACCTAATATATCCCCCAACCTCACCCTTGGAAATGGGAGATATTAGTTACGCATAGGAAATTAAGTAGAAAATAACATGTTTCACCTAATATCTCGCTCACCCCCACCCTTGTGCGGGTGGGGGTGGAGGAGATAATAGGTGAAACATATTATATTAGGTAAAACATCATATTTTTGACCTAATATTTGCCCCCACCCTCATGGATATATTAGGTGAAACATATTATGTTTTACCTATTATCATATGTTTGACATAATATTTCCCCCACCCCCACCCTCATGAGGATGTGGGAAAAGAACACATTAGGTGAAATATATTAGGTATAACATTATATTTTTCATTTAATATGGAGTTGGGGAGAGATATTAGGTGAATAATATGATATTAGGTGAAACATATGATATTAGGTAAAACATCATGTTTTTCACCTAATATCTCCCACACCCCCACCCTCATGAGGGTGGTGGATATATTAGGTGAAGCGTATGATATCGAGGGTGGGGGTGTGGGAGATATTAGTTGAATAATATGATATCGAGGGTGAGGGTGATATCAAGTGAAAGATACAATATTAGGTAAAACATCATATGTTTCACCTAATTTACCCCCCCCCCCC
>ML777908.1:195974-209823 GCA_009831015.1 Picea engelmannii | reverse complement strand
TGAGGGGTGAGGGTGATATTAAGTGAAACATACAATATTAGGTAAAACATCATATGTTTCATCTAATATCTCCCCTCACCCACACCCTCATGAGAGTGGGGCATGAGGGTAGGGGTGGAGGTAGATATTAGGTGAAACAAATGATGTTTTACCCTTAGCCTCATGTGGGTAGGGCGAGGGGGGGATATTAGGTTAAGCATATTATATTAGGTAAAGAATAATATGTTTCACCTAATATCCCCCCAATCCCAACCCTTATGAGGGTGGTGATGGGGGATATATTACATCAAACATATGAATTTTTACCTAATATCATATGTTTCACCTAATATGTCCCCCAACCCCACCTTAATGAGCATGGGGGAATGAGGGTGGGAATGGGTAGAGATATCAGGTGAAACATATGATATTAGGTAAAACATATGATTATTTACCTAATATCATATAGTTTACCTAATATATCCCCCCACCCCCACCCTAATATCATATGTTTCACCCAATAATTATCCACACCCCCACCCTAATATTTTATGGTTTACCTAATATCCCCCCTACATTAAACCCATATGGGGGAGATATTAGGTAAAACATATGATATTAGGGTGGGGAAGGGGGGATATATTAGGTGAAATATATTATATTAGTTATTAGTTTAAACATTATACTTAATATCTCCCCCCTCCCCCACCCTAATATGTAGTACCCATCTAATAAATAAATATAAATTCAAACATGAAATACTAATTAAATGGAAAATTTTAATTAAATTTCTAGTAACTTACAAGGGAAATGATCATACCTGTCATGAAGAACCAAACATACATGTATGTATCTTGGTCTTAGAGTGTAGCGCTATCTTTATCCTTGATTTGGAAAAAACCCGCAACAATAAATTGGGGGACAACTCTCCACCCAACCTTAGACCATGCTACCGAAGGGTATAAAGGTCACCCCCAAGCTCCCAATCTAATACTCGACCAACATTATTATTCCTTCATCTCTCTATATACCAACCAAGGATATATGATGATCTCATTCCTTTCCCTCTTTATATAGAGTCCATCCCGTAAAGAAACTCAATCCCTAGGGTTCATTATTTTATTATTTATTATATTTTTAGGGTTTCTCCATTGAATATGGTTACTTATTTAACCATTCTCTTTAATTACCAATATGTCCATAATAATTGTTTATTACGACCCATGACCCCCTTTAAATATAATTATTTATTATTATTTATTCCAATAAGTATTTATTATAATTGTTTAAGAGAATTATTATATTCTTGATATTATTATTATTATTTATATTTAATAATAATATTGTGGGGCATGACATACACCACTCCTTCAAGGAACTTCGTCCCAAATTTAGCTTGATTATGTTTCATATAGGTTTTTAGTAATCTCACCATCCTCCACAACACACTTTGTTATCTTTTGTACCTTCCAAAACACCCTCTATTGGATAAGTAATAAGCCACCCAAGTGAATACAACAAGCATCGAAAGTCCATATCACATCATCGAGGATGCGCAAGTACTATCTATTCATCTTTCTCGACTTTCTAACCCAGGCTTTAAGCCTATTGGTCTATCCGAAGCCCCCAAGGATCGAGACCTCATCTACCTAGGAAGGAATCTGGATTGGTACTCATGTACACCAAGCATCTAGAAATGTTGTCCTAAACTCCCTACACAACAAGCAGGTATAGCCCCAGGAATCAAAGTCCAATCCCACAACACCATTGGTGAGCAATGCTCCAACTACTCTTCAGAACTTCAATATCAAAATTCCAACACAAGGCATAAGAATTACTAACATAATTAGTATATTGAGTTTTCCCCAACCCATAATATGTTACTTTTAATATTCTCCTTCGTGGTTATGGGCTCCCATGAGATAATCAAATAAACCAGACCTCTCGACCCACTTACACGTCCCTCTTGGCCCACTGGTGGATAACCACACAATCACCACCTCACAACATGTAATCAATGCATTAGTCATAATATCAACATATCAAGAAGGAATCTGCATGCTAGATATAACATGTCATCATGAGAATACAATGTATTTTTCATCATGACATATTGAACAAAAAGATCATTTTAAAATATCTCATCATAAAAATTGCATGTAAGTATCACATGCCATCACATCATGGCATCATAAAAATATTTTTGTGAAAGAATTCCATACAATTACATCATGTCATCACATCGGGATATATTATCTTAATATCAAAACTTCAACATGTCTTGTCAAATATAACAAATGGAACCACATTTTATCTTAAGATCACATCATGTCATCATGAATATGATAATCAACTCAACACATTTTATCAAGACATAGCCTTTTTATCAACAAAATTGAATGGGATCACATAACATCATATGTAAGTACCACATGTTCGTTATGAAAATAATAACCATATAAACACATATCACATGTAGAGAAATAATAACAACGTGAGTGTTCTCAACATAATCAAATTTATTCACCGACATAATAAATAGTGAATACTATCTTTTATATCTAATGCAAGAAGTTTCATAAAAATATCCATATACCATATGGATCTACTTAGTTATGTTGTCAGCACAATATAACTCAATAAGAGATAACTCAATAAGGATCAATAGTACTATGAGTGCCAGGTGATTACCAATTGTTTCCATATTATCATTTCCTCTTCCTCCAATAAGAAGTTTGACATTTGACGAGATAGGTATAGTCACCTTATAAATGTGATAAAGTTTTCATATATTTTCTTGGTTGGATTTCACATAAATCCCCATCATCTAAATCAACAATCTAGCCACAATCTAGTCTAGTAATTGACGTACAAACTTCTTACTCTTTGAGATAGGTGTTTGTAGATCGATCTCTAAGACTTCAACATATCACACAATCTATTTTCCTTGTTTTTGAAGGTCCATAAACTGAAAAGTACTAGGATACGATTTTTCATCCTTAACTAGATGCAAGTGTCTATATTGACACCTTAAAATAAGTCATGTCCCTTACTCATTACTCATTTTGCTTCCACTAACATCCTAATGTTAATGGTGTCTTCAGCCTTAAATAATGGACTAAAACATCTTAAATACCTCACAAGGTACTGTATTCTTACCCCGCTCTTTCATAGAAATGTTGTCCAAATATTGTTTTGAAATGTCTGAATGGTTTACTTTTCATTCATATCTTGTTATTGCTAAGGTTCCATTTCATTAATTGTTTATTTATTCTCAAATAAAATTTTAAATTAGATAACTTTCATACAAAGGCACAAGTCTAACTATGTTCGCACTTTCAAGTTTCATGCTCTTCCATATCTATTTAGTGTTTCCCCAGTCATGTATATCAAGGTGTTGATGCTCCACGAATTTTTGTCATGCCAAGGGAAACACTAAATAGATATACATGAACTCCATCATTCAATCATTCCATCACAACTATACTTCCATGCTAGTTGCATACCTTCTCCCCCTCTTCAAGAGGTGATGTCCTCGGAGTAACATAAAAAATATAGTCCTTGATTATTCCTTAAATTACTCATATTTATAGCTATGTTAATCACAAAATATTAATAATCCAACATCTCTTACCATGCATAATTCATGTTCCAAGTGAAAATGATCATTTTAGCTAAAAGATATCCAAAATTTGCTTCAATTTTCTTTATGATATCAGGCTATAATCAAATCCATATACCAACTTGCAAGAGATTCCACCTTGGCAAATTCACAAGAAATTGAATTGGCTACTAAACCACTGGACCAAATTCACTTAATATTACCAAATAAATGCAGGTTGATAAGACTGTATTCTTGAAATGATCAACAATACAACTAGGTATTCAAAAACTATAATGAAACATATTCCCTCTAGTGACTACTTGATGTCAAAATTCATTGATTCCATGTTTCTATTCTCATATCACTTGCAACATAATATAAGGTTTGAACTCTATCTCCAAAGGTCATCATAGATTGCAATAGTTAATGTGGGCGATTGTAAACTCATGAAATACAATCCTAAATATTATAGGGATGAGAATTCATGGATTTTGACACTTATACATATGTTATACTTTCAACTGTATAGACCATAACGTCCCATGTTAAATCAAGCATCTATATTCAAACCACTCACTCGTCAATTGGTAATGTTCATCTTCCATCAATTTTATTTGAATTGATACTTTTGGATACATGTTCTCCAACATTTTGCTCCAAAATTTCTCTATTTGGAGCACTTATAAAACTATTCTAGGAACTCCTAAAGTAAAAGAAATTGTTCTATGGTGGCACTGATACCATATATAGTACCCATCTAATAAATAGATATAAATCTAGACATGAAATTATAATTAAATGGAAAACTTTAATTAAATTTCTAGTAACTTACAAGGTAAAAGATCATACATGTCATGAAGAACAAAACTTACCTATATGTCTCTTGGCCTAAGAGTGTAGCACTACCTTTATCCTTGATCTGGAGAAGACCCACAACAACAAATTGGGGGACGAATCTCCACCCAACCTTAGACCATGCTCCCTAAGGTTAGCAAGGTCACCCCCAATCCCCCAATCTACTACTCATCCATCATTCTTGTGTCTTCCTCTCTCTATAGACCAACCAAGGAGAGATGATTATCTCATTCCTTTCCCTCTTTATATAGAGTCCATCATGTAAAGAACCCCAATCCCTAGGGTTCATTATTTTATTATTTATCATAATTTTATGGTTTCTCCATTAAATATGGTTACTTATTTAACCATTCTCTTTAATTGCCTAGATGTCCATTATAATTATTTATTACGACCCCCTTTAAATATAATTATTATATACTTATCTATTATTATTTATTCCAATGAGTATTTATTTTAACCGTTTAAGAGAATTATTATATTCCCTATATTATTATTATTTAATAATAATATTGTGGGGCATGACATAATATCATATGTTAGGGTTGAGGTGGGGGGGGGGGGGGGGGTATTAGGTAAAACATATGATATTAGGGTGGTGGTGGAGATAATTATTAGGTGAAACATATGATATATATGATATTAGGTATTAGGTAAAACATCATATGTTTTATCTAATATATCCCCCCACCCCAAGGTGGAAGTGGGAGATATTAGGTAAAACATCGTGAATGAGGGGCTTGGGAAATCTATTTGGTAAAACATATCATTTATGATATATTATGCAATATCTACTCCCACCCCAACTCTTATCTTATAAATGAAGGTTGGGTTGGGGTGAGATACTATGAAAAACATATTAAGTAATATGTATCATGTAAAACATATTATGGTTTACTTAATATCTCCTCCAAACCCACCCTCATAGGATACATTAAGTAAAACAAATTAACTCGCCCTTATAAGGGTGAGGGTGGGGTGAGATATTAGGTAAAACATATTATGTTTTAATTAATATATTAGGTCAAATATCACAAGGGTAGGGGAATATATTATGTAAAATTCCTGAGGGAGTGGGTGGGGGAAGATTTTGGGAAAAATGTATTATGTTTTACCTAATACCTAATATCATATATATCATATGTTTCACCTAATAATTATCTCCACCACCACCCTAATATCATATGTTTTACCTAATATATATTAGGTAAAACATCATGAGGATGGGGGGGGATATTAGGTAAAACATATGATATTAGGGTGGTGGTGGAGATAATTATTAGGTGAATCATATGATATATATGATATTAGGTATTAGGTAAAACATCATATGTTTTATCTAATATATCCCCCCACCCCAAGGTGGAAGTTGGAGATATTAGGTAAAACATCGTGAATGAGGGGCTTGGGAAATCTATTTGGTAAAACATATCATTTATGATATATTATGCAATATCTACTCCCACCCCAACTCTTATCTTATAAATGAAGGTTGGGTTGGGTGAGATACTATGAAAAACATATTAAGTAATATGTATCATGTAAAACATATTATGGTTTACTTAATATCTCCTCCAACCCCACCCTCATAGGATACATTAAGTAAAACAAATTAACTCGCCCTTATAAGGGTGAGGGTGGGGTGAGATATTAGGTAAAACATATTATGTTTTAATTAATATATTAGGTCAAATATCACGAGGGTGGGGGAATATATTATGTAAAATTCATGAGGGAGTGGGTGGGGGAAGATTTTGGGAAAAATATATTATGTTTTACCTCATGTGTCTTCCCATGCCACCCTCATGATGTTTAAGGGTGGGGGGAATATATTAGGTAAAACATCATGAGGATGGGGGGAGATATTAGTTAAAACATCATGAGGGTGGGGGTGGGAGGATATATTAAGTAAATCATATTATGTTTTATATAATATATTCCCTCACCCCCACCCTCATAGATTGGGGGTGAGGGGATATACTATGTAAAACATAATTATGGTTGAGGTGGGGGTGAAATATTACGTAAAATATATTATTACCTAATATCTCCTAATATGTTTTGAAATCACCTTCATCTCATAAACGAGGGTGGGGTGGGGAGAAATATTATGAAAAATTATTATGTTTTGCATAATATCTCTTTATTATATTTTTCATAATATATCCCTATTATGTTTTGCATTATATCTCCCCCACCCCCACCATGGGGGGATATATTATGCAAAACATAAATGGGGGTGAGGGTGGAGGTGGGGGAAGATATTATGAAAAAAATGAATGAGGATGGGGGTGGTGGGAGATATTATGAAAAACATAATATGTTTTGCATAATATCTCTCTCCATCCCCACCTTAATTATTTACCCCCAGGGTGGGGGGAGATATTATGAAAAACATATTATTTTTTTCGTAATATCTATGCAAAATAGAATAGGTGTTGGGTATGCGTTATATTATTTACACAACTAAATCCATGTGTTTCATTACGTTGGGCACGTTAGGGGGTTTCTTGGGGGCTAACCCCTCCCTTCTCGTCGAGCGTAGGGGTGCAAAGACCCTGGGAAAAAAAAAATCATGGTATTTTCCATCCGTGTTTAGCGGGTTTTTAGTACACGATTTTTTTTTTTTATGGTTTTCTAATTCTGGTTCAAGAATTAGGGTTGTAGACTAATATGGGTCAATGGATTAGGGGTTTTGACTTCCACAAGATCATATATATATTGTATTGTAAACAATGAAGATACATGATGAATAAATAATTAGAGGTGTGACTCTAAACAAGTTGTTGGTTTTCCCGGTTTGGGTTTCCAGGGTAAATCTCAATGTAATGTGTGTGTGTCATTGTATCTTTTAAGTTTTTATTAAGAATCCATTTGAAATCATTAATTGTACAAGGTTAAAATCTAAATTTAGTATCAGAGAAATTACTGGCTTCAGGGGGACACCTTTTTGGTCATTGTTTTGGCTTGGGTCTGTGATAAACCTTGTTATAGTGGGGCTTCGTGGTATCGATTCTTGTAGTGAAAAGAAATGGAGAGAAGTTCAAAAATAATGATCGAAAAAATTAATGGGAAAATTTATGAGATGTGGAATCTCAATATGGAATATCTGGTGGTGGACAAAGACCAATGGATCATTGTGGATCCAGGTACTACACCTACAGAAACGTCAACAAAAGGTTGGGAAAAGTTGGATCGAAAGGCAAAGAGCACAATTTGGTTGTGTCTTTTAGATTTAGTATTACTGAATGCGTCAGGGGAAGCTATAGACAAGGAATTATAGAATAATTTATGGGTTTTGTATCATTATAAGTCCCTAGTAAACAAATTATTCATGTGGAAGAAGTTGTACAACATGAGGATGAAAGACAAAGACTCGGTGATAGAGCATCTAAATGCCTTCAATAATTTGGTAACTCAACTATTATTTATTGATATTAAAATTTATGATGAAGATAAGTATTTGGTTTGTTCTTCTCTTTACGAGACTTGTGAGATACTCTATTTGTGGCCATAGGTAGTAATACAACTACTTTAAGTTTCGATGATGTGGTCTCATCCTTGTTGTCGGAGCAGATGAGGCAGAAAAACATGGAAAGCTAGAGCATAGATTCCTTATTTGCAAGAGGATTTTCCTAGGAAAGAAATAGAAATAGTTCCTCAAGTGGGAAATCTAAATCTAGGGGAAGATATAAATATCCTGAAAAATTGTAAAGGTATGGTGGATATGTGGAAAAGAAGGGCATTACAAGAAACAATGTATATCCAAAAGTGTTGAGAGAGGGACTGGATATGATGGTTCTCCTTCTACAGAAGAAAAACAATTCCATGGATGAAGGAGGGGATAATTACTTGGCTTCTTCAAGAACACATGCATATCATGAGGCATGTGTTGTCGACTCAAGTGCATCCTTTCATATGACTCCTCGCATGGAGTGGTTCTATGAATATGAAAGGTATGATGGAGGTGATGTTTTTATTGGACATGACTTGATAGAAAAAATCATAGGATGAGAAAAATTCAAGTTGAAGCTCATGGATGGAAGGATTAAAACAATCTTTAGTTTTCTACATATCCCAAGATTGGGAAAAAAATTGATTTCTATAAGCAAAATTGACGATCCAAGGTAAAAATAATGTTTGAGAAAGAAACATGTAGGATGGTTCGAGGGGAAATGGTGTTTTTGAAGTGATTTCAGATTGTAATGTATAATTTGATAGGAAGCACTATTAGTGATAGGTGAAATAGTTCCATTTTTCCTGATATTGGAGCCTAAGAAGAAAAAACTCCTACAGTCTCTAGAGAAAATACTATGTTGTGGCATAAAAAACTGGGACATATTGGAGAGAAGGGACTTTAAGTACTACACGGTAAAGGTATGGTTGAAGGTATGGCCAATTTCTCTCTGGATTTTTATTTCTGTGAACATTTCTTACATGGGAAGTAGAATTGTGTAAGATTCTCATCTGGTGCTATGAGGGTAGAACGAATACTACAATTGGTGCAAAATCATGTGTTTGTACCTGTGTCAGTTTCATCACTGGGAAAATCTGTGTATTATGTTTCATTTATAGATGACTTTTCAAGGAATACCTAGATTTAATTCCTCGAGAATAAAACTAAATTCTTTGAAAAATTCAAAGAATTTAAGGATCTTGTGGAGAATCAGATAGAGAAGAGAATTAATATGTTAAGGATGGATAATGGTGGAGAATTATGCGTAAATGAATTCAAATAATTATGTAACAAGTGTGGTATATCAAGGTAGAATATTACTCCATACACACCTCAATAGAATGGAGTTGTATAAAGGATGAAGAGGACACTAATGGAAAAAGAAAGGAGCATGCTTAGTGGTGTTGGGTGAGGATAAGAATTTTGGGCAGAGGAAATGGGTATTGCATGCTACCTAGTCAATAGATCACCCTCATCAACGCTAGATGATAAGACTCCATGTGAAGTATGGAATGGTAAGAAACCCTCTCTTACCAATATTAGGGTATTTGGCTATGATGCATATGTACATGTTCCAAATGAAAATAGGAGTAATATGGATAAAAAGGATGAAAAGTGTATCTTTATTGGTTTTAAAGATGGTCTGAAAGGTTATAATATTTGGAACCAAAAAACTAAGAAGGTAGTGTATAGTCGAGATGTGTTATTTAGAGAAATAAAATATATCAAATAGGAAGTCCTACCAAGGGAGGAAGAAACATAAAAAATAGAGTTTGAATTGAAGGGTAATGAATCAGATTCTACAGAAGAACTCATATCAAAAGAAGAAGAGCATCATACTCCAATATTGAGGAGACGGGTTCAGGAATGAGGGAAACCATAAAGGTATAATCCACCTACTTTTTGTTAAAAAAATTATTTGGTTATTACTGATGATGATCCTAGAACTATTAAGGAGGTAGTGGATTGAGAGCATGGAAAAATCTAGAAAAAGGCCACAGTGGAGGAAATGGTAGCGTTGGACAATAATGAGGCTTGGGATCTAGTGGAGTTTCCAATTGGAAGAAATCCCATTTGCATCATTTGGATCATGGGGTAGTAATAAACATGAATGAGCACAAATATCCAATGGGGAAATATTGGAAACAAATGTGCCAGTATGCCAAATTATATAAGGTAAGATAGGGAGAACCAAGTAGCTTGTGACTAGCCCCACATGGGTAAATTTGGTAAATAAATTTACCATATAATTAAAATTTTTACTGAGGTAAAACACTTTAAGAAACAATAAATGGTTTCAAGAACAAGAAAACATTAAGCGGTTTCAAGAAGTGGTTTGGGACAAAAGTACATCTATAAAGGAGAAGTGAGGCTCATTTTGCCAGCGTCAATATTTTTTGGGAATAGAATTATAACTTGTTCTTAGGTTTTGCAAGATAAAAACAGCCCAAAGAAGAAAAAATAGATTATGAGAAGAGGATAGAGGACCTGCATAGATTCATCCACCATGATTATATTAGTCTGTATCATCTCATTGTATTGTACTCCATTGTATCATTTTCCATGTAAATCCACACTTGTTCTTCAGACGATGTAAATATGATTTACCTATTAATAAAAGTCTCGAGAAACATTTGCATCATAATCATTGCAAATGTGTGATGTTCTTCTATGATTGAAATTGATTTCATGTTAATGTCCAATTTCTATCTCGTATATGCTTGGTATGATTGAATGAGCGAATATTTATTCTGGTATCAATTAATATGTTAAACATTATGTTGTATTATGCGTATGTCCTTCACAAACTTAGATTCACGTGTTTTAAACTGTTGAATTATTTATGCTCAATACATTTTATTTCTATAAGGACTACAAGATATATTCACCAAAATACCTTTTATACTTCATTATGTTCCTTCAAGTATTCATCCACCTATCACCTTTAAAACAAAAAAGTATGATACACATAGGAAAATTCCTCTTGGTTCAAGAGTCCTCTAATCATGATGTTTGTGCATTTTGAGGGTGTTAGCAATTCAGTATTATCATAAGGATTCCACACAATAAGTCTTTAAAATCATATTTGAGTTTTAGCTCCGAGGTGCCTTGGCATAGTTCTAATTATAGCTTGGAACATCTCAAGGACTAACATAACTTATAATCTCAAAATGAAAGGAAATACACCCCATCCTATTCTCCTGACAGAAGCAATCGTTTTCCCCTTTAATAACACAACTATGACCAGATACCTATTTTATAAGAATAAGTTAAACAACATTGTTACATCCCCACTATAACCCCTACTTTAATTAATGCTTAATGTAGATATAATATGTGGCTATGACCAAGAGATGCAATATGTGAATTGTATTTCTATGTTTTAATAATAAAATGTGATTCCAATTGCTAAGGGGACATGAATAGATATGGGGGATGAATTAATCCACAAGAGGGGGGAGATTCTAGGGTAATGGCCAAGAGGGGTCCAAGGGGAAATTACCCATTTATCTTAATTCAACCCATTTTCCTAAATTTGCAATTGGTATATGAACCTTCTAATTTTTTATTGAGTGTTCCCAAATCCAATCATTGAATACATGTAAGAGGGTGAGTGTGAGTGGTCACATCCCATAGTTATTGGGAGCATGGGGGATGAGTACAATCATCTTGGGGAAGTGTGTGAATCAAGAAAGCAATACAAAGAAGAGGAAATTTGTATGGGTAGCTACAACATATTTTACACATTAAGTTTTGGTGCATGAAGAGAAAGTAGAGAAAAGGAAAGAGAGCTTGGAGCTGGTGTAGCCATGCAGGGAGAATTGTAGAGCATGCTGGAGTGTATTTGGAGCATATTGGAGCTGAAGATTGAAGAACCGGGTTGTCAGGAATGACGAGTGAACTCTGGAGTGAGTTTCACTAAAACAACAAGTGTTTGTTGTTGTTGTTGGTAGTTTTTCCCATAAGTGAATTCCCTTGAGTTCCCATCTAAGATATTCCTAGACACCTGTACCAGAGAGACCATGATAAACGAATGGAATGCTTGAGGGAGTGAGATAAATGAACATGTACATTCCTTGGGTTAGGTAGGTCAAGAGGAAGAGAGATAGTGGAAAATTGAGATAGTTGTAGGATAATATCATTGGGTTGTGAGTTTATGGGTTGTGAGTGGACATTGAGAGACCACCCTATTTTTTGGATTACTAGTCTTAGATTGGGGGTGACATGTTGTTGATATTTAGAGAAACAAGTCTATGTTTTGTTGGAACGTTTGTCCCAAGCAGTTGGTTGCACACCTGTTTATAAAATATAAGTGTTTATCTTATTTTTGTGGTATTATGGGTTTTTATGTGTTATGCATGAACTCTATGTTTGATAGAGATTATATGATGATGTGTTGAGTTTCTTTGATGCATTTCATGTCTAATTTTAGAGTGTTTTAGATGCATGTAATTAATAATAATAGAAAACAATTAAATTTGTATGTAAATCATAGCTGGAAGCTACCGGAAATTAATTAGATAGCTGAAATTTCAATTTTATGAGTATTCCACACTCTAATGTTCCTCGGATATGCCGGGGGACATTACAAACATGGAAGACATGAGGCTTCATAAAATTGCTTCAAACTCTATCCAAAACCAATGTCAACTCAAGTGAGGATGGCATAAGGATTCTCAACCTTGGATAAACAATTGAAGAATAAAGGAAGAGATCATATTGCAAAATAAGGATAATATTAAAAATATTATTACATAAAAATTTAAGGACAAAATGTGGAACTATAAAGATTCAAAGGGAAAAATAAAATTAAGATATTATAAGGAGGTAATCAACCCTAATGTAGAAGACCAAAAATATCTCTTTGTTTTGACAAGACTATAAGACTATATCCATATAAGTTAAACAACATAGAAGACACTTGATGCTTCTTAAAAATGCTTCAAACTGTATCCAAATCCACCTTTGGCTTAAGTGAGGATGGAATGAGGATGCCCAACCTTGGTTAAACCATTGAAGAATAAAGGAGGAGATCATATTGCAAAATAAGGATAATATTAAAAATATTATTATTTAAATATTTAAGGAAAAAATGTGGAACTATAAAGAGTTAGAGGGGAAAAGAAAATTAATATATTATAAAGAGATAATCAACCCTAATCTAGAAGATAAAAAATATCTCTTTATTTTGATAAGTGTAAATAAAAAAATAAACATTGCTAAAATAAGAACAAATTCTCATGATCTCCATAGTGAAATTGGACGTCGGTCAATTCCCAAAATGTTGTGGGATGAAAGAGTCTGTCACCTTCATGACACTAAGAGGGTTGAATATGAAAATTACTTTCTCTTAGAATTTCCCACATATACCTATATTAGATCTCAATTTCAAAAAAAAAATCACACTACCAACCTTCATAACCTTTTAACTTGACAAAACTATGGTGATATTGAAATGCTTCTCTTAATGATTTTCGAGCATAGAAATAAAATTATAAATCATTCCAAGTAATCCCATGCCTTCTTAAAACTATGGTGATCTTGGAATGCTTCTCTTCATGCTTTTCTAGCACATAAATACATTTTTTTATAATTCCAAGTAATCCCATACCTTCTTAAGGTTCGATGGATCAATTTTGTCTCCATGGACGTTCATCATCATCATCATATAATTGTGTAAGGTATATTTTATTTTATTTTTTAATTGTTTTTATATTATTTTATGTTCTTTATATATTTTTTAGAGGTCACTTGTAAATATTAATATTTAATATCATGAATTAAATATTTCTCTCACATAAACATTATTAGTGAATTATATTTATTATCATGATAACGTAACATTGTGTTCAAAATCGTCATATTTTTGTTGTTATATATATATATATATATATATATATATATATATATATATATATATATATATATATATATATATATATATATATATATAT
>ML777908.1:158452-174985 GCA_009831015.1 Picea engelmannii | reverse complement strand
GGGGGGCACTAAATTCTCTATTAGTGCCCCCCTCCCACCCTCTATATGGGAGTGGGGGGAACTAAATTCTCTATTAGTGCCCCCCCCCTCCCACCCTCTATAGAGGGTGGGAGGGGTGGGCACTATTAGAGAATTTATAATATAAATTCTCTATTAGTAACTAGAAATTTGTAGAAAGATTAAGATGAATATCTATTAATAGCAATTGAGTGTCAAGAGATAGATATAAATCTATATTAATACTAATTCCAATGTTATCTTAAATAACCTTAGAATTTAAATAGCATCTCTATTTTAAACTAGGATATATCAAGCCTAAATATTGATTTTAGATCCATCTTAACCCTAGCTAAGAGAATCTTGTCTTGGGAGTAAAAGAGTTTACACCCCCAAGGAAGTATCCTATCTAGCTTCTTCATATTCTCTTGAGTCCATTAACCCTTTCTTAAAGGCACTAGTCATTTACTATTGCATGGGAGAAATAAATTGTTTCTTTGGTAAATGTACAAATTTCAAGTTTTGAAGTTGTCTCTTTTGGATAATGATCTTGATTCCTTGGGGTTGGTTCCTCCCTTAGGGTGTCCTATTTATCCCACAAATTCTTATTGTTGTAGTAAAAATAACCTACATCCATTAGGGTTTCTTTCAACTCTATCCCTAACCCCCAATATCTCACAAACTAACCCTAGACTAACCCTTTAACTTTGCTAGTTTAACCTACTAACCTAGTTGCATATATTGGGATAGATTTTGGCACTTTTTGATGGTCATATTTGTTGTTGTACTTCATTGAATTCTACAACCATAAGGCTGATATAATGCTGCAAAAATTTACTTTTATGACATCCATCTTTTTCAGTCTTGAAGTGTTATTTTCATTCCACATTGGTTACTAGTGTTATTGCTGACATTGCTAACTAATATAGACCTTTTACTTGCTGATTTGGATGTAATATATTGCCGATTTACTAACTTGTAAGATGTTGTAGTTTAGGGATAATAAGCTTAACTTGTTGATCCATTACTATACTTGGTTGGAAAAGTGTCTTTTCTTTTGTCTCGGGCAGGTACAGGTGCACCGAAAACTATCTCTTTACTCAGTATCAATTTACCTCTATTTACTTACCATTTTAAACCAATCTATTCTTCCATCACATGACCTTCCGGGGGAATTCTCCTTACACCTCCCTTCATCCTTCTCATTCCTCCTAGGGTCTTCGAGATCGCCTCCCAGGAGTGACCTTAGTCACCCCCAAGTGCGGGATCTACATCGATGTGACATTGGGTGTAGTGTCCCATAGTTGTAGCACATGATTTTGTGGTTGGTTCGGGCTTTTCCCAACCTACAATTTAACATTGATGTTTTAAGTAACTAGAAATTTGTATAAATATTAAGATGAATCTCTATTAATACCAATTTAGTATCACGAGACAGAGATAAATCTATATTAATACTAATTCCAATGTTATCTAAAATAACCTTAGAATTTAAATAGCATCTTCTAATTTAAACTAGGATTTATTGAACCTAAATATTGATTCTAGATCCATCTTAACCCTGGATGAGGAATCAAATCTCTAGAGGTGCAAACCTTTCCTCAATTTTTGCATTCTAAAAGAGGTTTGCACCTTGGAAGAAATTATCGTATTCATAACACTAAGTTAGTGTGGTATAAAATCATTATGATAATAATAATATATTTTTGAGGTCTTGACTCCCTTGTTTATGGGACAAGGGACCCCCTTCGTGGAGGGATTTGACTGTGAAATTCTATAGAGGTATGCATACCCTACCCCCCTCTGGATTTGAACCCGTAACCTCCAGGGAGGTTCTTAACCATTAGGCCCACTCAAACTGTATATATATATATATATATATATATATATATATATATATATATATATATAACCCAAATAAATCTTAAATCAATCAATTTTAACATTGATGTTTCAAATAACTAGAAATTTGTAGATAAAGGTGAATCTCTATTAATACCAATTTAGAAGGGCTAAACAAAAATAAATATTTATTATATGAATTCCAATATCATCTTAAATAAACTCATAATATAACTAATATCATGTATTTTAAACTAGGATATATCAAACATAAAGATTGATTAAATAAAATTTAAACTTAATCTTATTTTAAAATATATTTTTTTTAAATATATCTTTTTAATTTAATTTGTAAACTAGTCTAGATCCATCTTAACCTCCGATCTATCAAGTTTAAAGAGGAATCAAATAGATCCATCTTAACCTCCTATCTATCAAGTTTAAAGAGGAATCAAATTTCTCCAGGTGCAAACCTTTCCTCAAGCTTTGCACTCTAAAATAAGTTTACACATAGAGAAATTTGATCCCTTTTAGTGCTTGAGAGACCTAAGGTTAAGATGAATCTAAGGTGGTGAAACATGGATCTAGGCTAATGAATATTGCATTCACTTCATGGTTTTCATATGAAGGAGGTTAAGAATTCAAGCAGAGAGATGAATAAAACAATTGTAGATGGACATAACAATTGTATCCTGTTGCAAATTATTTGGTTTAAAGGAAGTAATTGAGACAAGTATTTTTTTAATTTTTTAAATGTATTTTTTATTATTTTTTAATGTAACCTTATGTATAACACCTCTTGGCACAATGATTATAAATACAATTGATTAATAAAATACAATTAACTAATAATGTAAATATGAAAAAGGTATGTAACATGGAAAACCTTACATAATCATTATCATGATAATAAATATAATTGACTAATAATAAATATAATTAACTAATAATTTTTATGCTAAAGGAATGTAACATGGAAAACCTTACACGATCATTATCATGATAATGAATATAATTGACTAATAATATTTATGTGAAATGTTTGTAGCAAGGAAAGCTTTATATGATCATTATCATGCTAATAAATATAATCGACTAATACTAAATATAACTAACTAATAATTTTTATGTTAAAGGAATGTAACATGGAAAACTTTACATGATCAATTATCATGATAATAAATATAATTGACTAATAATATTTATGTGAAAGGTTTGTAACAAGGAAAACTTTATATGATCATTATCATGATAATAAATATAATTGACCAATAATAAATATAATTAACTAATAATTATTATTCCAAAAGTAAAACCTTACATTATCATTATCATGATAATAAATATAATTGACTAATAATGTTTATGATAACATGGAAAACCTTACATAATCATTACCATGATAATAAATATAATTGACTAATAATACTTACCATAAAAACATATAAGAAAAAAATCTTATATAATCATTTTCATGATAATAAATATAATTGATTAATAATAAATATAATTAACTAATAACTTTTATGCATTATCATAATAATAAATATAATTTACTAATAATACTTATTTGAAAGGCATGTAATAAGAAAACCTTATATGATCATTATCATAATAATAAATATAATTGTCTAATAATACTTAAAAGAAAGGTATGTAACAAGAAAAATCTAATAAATATAATTTACTATTAGTACTTAAAAGAAAGGTATGTAATATAATTGACTATTAGTACTTAAAAGAAAGGTATGTAACAAGAAAAATATAATAAATATAATTGACTATTAGTACTTAAAAGAAAGGTATGTAACAAGAAAAATATAATAAATATAATTGACTAATAATAAATGTAATTAACTAATAATTTTTATACAAAAGGTATGTAACATAGAAAACCTTTCATGATCATTATCATGGTAATAAATATAATTGACTAATAATGTTCATGATAACATGGAAAACTTTGCATGATCATTATCATGATAATAAATATAATTGACTAATAATAAATGTAATTAAGTAATAACTTTTATACAAAAGGTATGTAACATAGAAAACTTATATGATCATTATCATGATAATAAATATAATTGAATAATAATATTCATGCTAACATGGAAAACTTTGCATGATCATTATCATAATAATAAATATAATTGACTAATAATGATGATGTGAAAGACATGTATCAACAAAAAAATTACATAATTATTATCATGATAATAAATCTAATTAACTAGTAATAACATAATTAATTAATAATATTTATACAAAAAAAACTTACATAATTATTATCATGATAATAAATATAATTGAATAATAATATTTATGCCAAAAACATGTAAAAAACAAAAAAACTTACATGATAATCATTATCATGATAATAATAGATATACCTTACATGATAATTATTATCATAATAACAAGAAAATAATTACATAAATCCGATCAGCAATAAATATTAAGCATAGATGTTAATGCACTCCTTAATCACTTCGGCAATAAGAAATGAAAACCTAAAACCAATAATATGACAAGAAAAAGAGTTTATTTAATTTATTTTAATTAAAATAAAAATATTATTGACACTTTCCTGTTTTAAACTCTTTAGTTATCGAAATTAACCAAACAAATCCCCCAACAACTAAGAACGCCATGCACTACCATCCATAGAATAAAAATAAATAAATAAAATTAAAAAAGAGCTCTCAATCTGTCAATCCTGAATTCTCAATCCTCACTATGTCTAGACCTGGTAAGTTTTCCCGTGTATCTAATAACCATTCAAGGCTGTATCTAATGATATACCGAGGCATGTAACAAAGAAAATCTCAAAATGTTTTGGACATAATTGGTCAATCAAAATGGAAAATGGCACGTGACAAAGAAAATCTAAATGGAAAAAGGAAAACTGGCTCTTTTTCTTTCCAGTTGTCATCCAATTTTCATCCACCTGTCATCCGTTGTCATGCTCATCATTATCTACCCTCAAAATCGAGATCGGTGCTACGGATCTGAAAAACAGCTTACCAGTGTGCCCTTACTGTTGGATCACCGCCTTTGCAAAACACTGCCCTTTGTCAGTCAGTCTTTCTTCTCTGCTGTTAGGCAAGCTATACGTCTCTTCGCTGGTTCGGCCGATTAATTTGCACTGTGCAGTGGTTGCCTTTGCAATTCACCTCCCTTTGCAAACTTCCTTCTTTCTGGTCAGTTCCTGCCCACGCCCCGGTTGTGAAAATTCGGTAAGACAATACTACTACAACAATTCTTTCTTCTTCTTATGGGTTTTGTTTCCAACGTCTTCAGTGAACAAAGGAATTGGGCTCCTGCAAGATAACCGCATCAAATACGGGGACAACCTTTTCAAGTGCATTTTAGCCGGTGCTCGCTTCTGCAATCAAATATGAGGTTGCCACTGTGTCCGAGAAACCAATGATTGAATCTTGGCCGCATCATCATCACGTTTCTCCATCGATTCAAATGGCCTTCTCTGCTAAAATTCAACAGCAACACCACCACCACCACTTTGGTTTGTAGCCATTTCTCCTGGATTCCTAACAACAACACCTGACATTTGTGTGGCAGAGGTCTCCTGTTCAAATCCCCGTGATTTACAGAAAGGGGAATTGATATGGAAAAAGTTCTGCATCTAAGAATCCCTTCTCATGCTAAATTCTCATGGCCAAACCTTTGAATCCCGAGGCCAAAACCCTTCCGTATACTATGGATGGAATAGTTCATTTCGGCTTATTATTTCTGGTCAAGAGTTATTTTGCATTAGCTGAAGATCAACTCATGCTGTTCATCTAATATCTGTGAAAACCCAATTTGGTATATCTACATTGAAGAGAACCATTAAATACATAGAGTACTGTCTCTGCTAATATGCATACGTGGGCACGCATGTTGTTGAGAAAAGTATTGGGTCTACAAGGTTTTCTCTGTGAAAATTCACTGAGCACAAGTAATTTCTTTGAAAAGAATTATCAGGTACGAACTGATTTTTTCATTGAAAACCAAAGAATTGTCAGGTACGAACTTATTTTTCAATTGAAAACCATTGTTAACCATTGTTAGGTATACTCCTTTTTCTTTCTGTAAACATCCATTGATTGTACACAGTTCATATTTATAAAAATTCATTGGTTCAGTTTATAGAGGCTGAACCTTCATTGGATATTGTGATATCGTCAGGGCATTTATAAGTTCATATTTATAAAAATTCATTGGTTCAGTTTATAGAGGCTGAACCTTCATTGGATATTGTGATATCCTCAGGGCATTTATAGCGATGTGCACGCAAAAACTGTTATAAGTGAAAGATTTTTTTTTATTTTTATTTTTTAACAGAAACGGATATGTTTTGATATTAAAATTCTCGGCATAAGTGCCCACTTATATGTTTCCAATTCTCGGCATAAGTGCCCGTTTATATGTTTCCAAGATTGTTCCCAATAATCCCCCATACCCAGAATCCACCCATCTCTAAATCTGAATCCACCCATCTCTAATTCTGACATAATGAAGCTTCTTAGATTTTGGAATCCCCAATAGCGACAAGATTTCCATTAACTTAAAGATACAAACAAATCGCTGAAGCAAAAAGCAATAAAACATAAAAACACTACTAAGGAATTGGATCCCAATTTTCTTTATCATCCCATAATAGAGTGCCAACTGGGAGAAGAACAACTCTATCTGCTTCTGCATCCGCCTCTTTGTTGTTGTTCCGCAAAACATGGAAATAGCTTAACTTTTGAAAGGAGTTAGCAAGCTTTTTAATTCTCATAAACAATCTAGTTAGTCGAAGATCCTTCGGACTTGAATTTTCCACTAGCATTTTTATGAGAGTCTGAGAATCGCCCAAGATCTTTGCTTCCTTGATGCCCACCTTTTGTAGAATCGTGAGGCCTTTTAGCAGCACCATCGCCTATGCTTGGGTATTGGTGTCTTGGCCTAGTCCCCAAGCGTACCTGTGCTCAATTTGGCTCTCCATGTTCTTGATAACTCCACCTGCACCTGTGTTCCCCGGATTACCTTTCGCCGCCCCATCGAAGAACCAAGAGTAGCAATCCATTTCCTTATTCCAATTGTTGAAGCTCTCTTCTAACATTCTAATCTGCCAGTCTTTTTTCTTTTCCTCTTGAAAATCTGCATTGGTGAGCTGTAAACCCAACAATCTACCCCACTCCACCTCAAGAGGGGAGAGGTTTTTATCGGTGAGATTCCGCACATGCTCACTCATAAACTCTTTGAGAGTGATTTTAATCTTAGTGAAGATCACTTTAGGAGTATGCATTTTCCCCTGGAAAATCCTGTTGTTCCGTTCCAACCAAATCTGCTAGCAGGTTAGCTTTGGTAATACCAGCCAACCGGCCTTAAACCAATTGTTATTTGGGAGTTGTCAAGGGTAGTGATGCAGCTTGTTATCCCCGATTTGTAGGGATAACTAGGAGATCACGTCTTGAGGCCCACAGGTCCTAGACATGGAGTACCGAGAGCAGGATTGACCTGAGCATGGCCCTGGAGAGCCCATCTTTCTTCTCCTTCATCAGACTTGTCTTGTCAGCAGCAGCAGCATCCATCACCTTCGGCTTGGACTTGTATCGGAGAAGACTCTTGCTCCATGAGGTAATTGGTCCAGGTATCATGGTATGCGTCATTTTTTATCATTATAACCTTTAGATATATGCATTTTACTCCTTTTATTTCTGACAACTACTTGGATCTTACGTTAACCCACTTGATCATGGTTGGGGGGATTGACAAGGTGTCCTAGCAAGCTTGTACCCATAGGTTTTGGTTTTCCACCGGGGGGATTTCTAAAGAGCCATCGTCCGCTCCCATCATATCATCACTTTTACATCTTATCTCCCACTCATCTGTCCCATTCCCCTAGTCCGAGCATTAGGATGATCTGTTTGTGGGGTTACACCTTATCTCGTGGGAAGAAGGGGCTAAAGGCCCAGAAGGTAAAAGCAGCTGGTAAAAGATAAAAGCCAAAAAATGAAACCTAGAGATGCCTCGCCCAGGGGTCCCCGAGAAGGCAATAAAAGGCCTCTCAGCAAGAAACAAGAGGGACCCGAAGAAAAATAACAAAAAAAAGACCTAGCCAAGAGGATAGGGGGTCTCATCACGAGCCAGCCTATTATGTTCATGGGTACCTAACAGTATGACATTGCCACTATCTGGTTACCACGCCAGGGCAATGACCTTTGGTTGCATGGTCGAGGGAAAGGGGGTCTCATCACGAGCCAACCTTATCGTCTCTGTGAAAGTGCTTGTGGGTAACACTGTCAGCTCTGGTCACCACGCCAAGGCAGTGTCCTCTAGTTAGTCCTTGAAATAAAAAAAATAAAAAAGCAAAAGAAAATAATAAAGGCAATAATGGGCTTGGAAAAAATTGCATCCATGACGGGTACATCTCGCCTTCTACAAAGGCACCCATAGGTAATATCATGCATCCCTGTCTCTCACTCTACTCGTATGTCTGGACATCCCTTGACCGCATCACCTCGTTTTACATGGCTTGGATGATACCCCTTGGAGACTTTCCTTTCCTTATGGATATTAGCCCAATAGGGTATTTTGTCTTTTTCTTCGGTTTTGTATTGTAGGTCTTTGTAATATCTTTGAGCTATTGAATGATATATCAGGGTTTTTATGCATATGTTTGATAACATTAATGATGAAACGTGAATAACATTGCTATGATCCCTGTGACTAATGAGCCAAGTTTTTAATGTGCAGGACCATGCCCGACGGACATGTACCAATTGGACTGGTACACATGGGGAGATGATTAGTTCGGATCTCCATGGGGCTGAAGAGCCCATCAGATGGTTGTTGGGACCCCATCAGGGGTAGAGATAGGACAGTGCTTGATTGAGCTTTTTCACCTGAGAAGAAGAAGGACGTTCCATCCGGGACACTTTGGTTGAGCCCAGCCCAGGGGGGTTGACCCACTTCAGGTGGAATGTTTCCCTTTGATGGCCCAGGACGTCACCTAGGAGCCATTGACGTCACCTTGAGAGTGTGGCAGTTTGACAGGGCAGTTGGCACGTGTGGCAGGGTTTGGAGGCCCAAAGAGGGCCAACATTTGTCATTTTGTGTTGCATTTTCCCTAAAAAGGGGCCAACGTCTCCCTCAGTAGGGATTGGCGTCTTGCTTATTCTCATTTAGGGCTTTGATTTAACAATTTAATGTAAAAGTAGTATGATTTTGGTTTGTAGCCTTGTCGGCGATTTTTAATGACCTAATTTTAATTAAAGGTCATGATACAATATATATTGAGGAGTTTTTCCCTCATTTTGACAATAACACACAACTCACTCTCTTGTGAGATCTGATTTTTGCGCCCTAGTTGGGGTATTTCATCTTTTAAGTGAGGCGCACTTGTTGAAGGAAGGATTTTCTTGGCATATTTGGCATTTCTCTTGAAGGAAGGTTTACAACTAGGGTTTGCATTGCTATTTCTTCATGATATGTAAGTGTATTTTCTACAAAACTTCTTAATTGAATGGTTGTAGGCTTGCATTCTTGCATTTATTATAACTTTGTTGATTTAAAACCCTAGGTGACAAGCACACAAGTAGGTCCTTGTTTCATGTCCCCTAAAAGAGAAATATTCATCCATTGAAGAAGGAAGGAAGGAAGAGACTAGCCTTTGCTACACTCTTTTCACTTTTTCCCTTGTGCTAACTGTGATTTTTAAAGGTTAAGAGGGAGGGGATGTCCTAAGCCTAGGTCATCTACACCTAGGGTCGTCCATCTTCTAGGGTTTGGTGATAGAGCCTTTCCATTGCAACACTCTCTCTCACCTTACTCTCTTGTTTTAACTTATCTTGTATGCTAGCCATTTTGCCAAGTTTGACCTAAGGAAGGAGGAAAGAGCACAAGGCCTTGCTTAAGCAACACCAGAGTGAGCTTCTTTCCCCTAGGGTTTTGATTCTAGGGCCCTGCCATTGCAGCACTCTAGAACCCTTCCCTCTTGTCCTTAGCCTTTTATCCCTTTAACTCCACGCCCTCTTCTTAATTGACTCCATCTACCCCTAGGCATTGATCTTAGATCCACAACGTTGAAGTGATAGTGCTCAAACAACTTCTTAAAACTTTTAAATTTGAGACCCTAACTAACTAGCTAACCCTAACTAGGCTGACATCATACTTGGATATTCCATCTTGACGTAGCATATGTCTTTGATAAGCAATTAAATGATGGTTAAAAGAATTTATTGAGTAAAGGATTGAGTAAATACATTATTGGCTTCATCATCTCAATATTTATTGATGAATTGATATTTTCCATTGCTATATTGATAAATGTTGATCTCATTGATATCTATTGTTCTAATTGCTTACATATTGATGTCAGATAGTTATATGAAGTACTAACCCACTGAAATATAGGCTGCATATATTCTTTTTCTATTGTCTTATTCCAGGTAGGTGTTCTCAATTGGGGCTACACTTCTTTATTGGTTGTTTGGCTAGACTATCTGGTCTTTGGTGGTAACCTGTGAGGAGGAACTTTTCTTGACCTTTATACTTTGGCCTCTTCAAAACCCCAGGTTACCGAGGACGTCTCCCTTGGGCTAACCTCCTTGAATAGAAAGAACCTCCCGATTGTGGTGACATTGGGTGGGGTAGGTTCTTGTTATGCCAGTTTGGCCTCTATCCTCTAGCCATTTGACCTAGCTACAAATTGTGCGATAACACAGCGAATTAGCATGAAGATCGAAAATGGAGGATGGAGGCTTTAAGTCCACAAACCAAAGGCTCAACACTTCGCTCCAGACTTCTAAAATGAAGGTGCAATCTAGCATTAAATGTTGGGCGTTTTCTTCATTTACCAAACACAGAGGGCATCTGGACGGGCCATGGAAGCCTTTCCTCATGATATTATCAGCTATAAGCACCCGATTGTGGCATAGCAGCCAATTGAAAAAGTCTATTTTGGGAATGCATTTTTGTTTCCAAAGGCTTTTCCAGAGGGCTAGGCATGGAGGAGCATAAGGAATTGCACACAATAATTTATAACCTTGCGCCACAGAGTAAGAGTCGGAATGCGAACCCCAGCCTCTTTGGTCATGCTTCTCTTCATGTGTAGGAGCCTTACCTTTAAGCCTGGATCGAAGCTCTAGCCAAGCATCTTCGAGATCGCTCGACAATTCTGGCTTCATTCATTCCAACCAGGCTTTGTCTTTCCAAATAGAAATGTTCCATAGAGAGACCAAACCCGCATTCTTCATCCAACAACTCAAATCCTTAAGCTCGTGAGCATCCGCTAGTGGAACATCGTTCATTATTCGATCCTCCCAAAGGTCTATAGATTTACCACTCCCTGGGACCCAATACAAATTGTCATGAATGAGCACATGGGCTTGCACGCACAATTTGTGGATTTGCGATCCATTAGCTGATTGAATAGGTTTGTCAAGGCATTGTTTTCTTGGTCGAGCAAAGTACTTCTTCCAGAGAACATGCTGAGCCCAACAAGCCTTAGGGGAAACCTGCCTCCAAAGAATTTTGTCTCCCAACGCTTAATTTTGCAATCTCAGGTCTTTGAAGTTCAGACCTCCCTCTAAAATTGGCTTGGTGACTTTGTCCCAATTGATAAGCGGCAGTCTATTTCTGTTTTGTTTTCCACCTTTCCAAAAGAAGTTTCTTATTATGCCTTCCATTTTTCTGAGAATTCCAAGAGGAGCTAGCATAAGTGAAGTTTGGTAAGTTGGGAGATTATTCAATACTGACTTAATGAGCACAGTCTTGCTTGCAAGATTCAACCAAGAAAAACCCCAAGCTTACAGTTTGCATTTAAACTTGTCAAGGAGGGGAATCCAATCCTTACCTGAAGGCTTTTTCTGTGAGATAGGCAGTCCAAGATACTTGAAGGATGTCCATTGAATGGAACTGGCAAAGCCCCAGCATCTAGCAATAGCATTCAGTTCAGTTTGAGTCACATTCCAGCCATAAATGTGACACTTCCCAACATTCAAATTGATGCCCGAGGCAACGCAAAACTCATCCACCACCAGCTTGAACTTATAGGCAGTGTGAACAGAAGTTGCCCCAAGGAGAAGGGAATCATCTGCAAATAAGGCATGATTGATTTCTTTTACTCCTCTAACTATTTGAAGACCCAAAATGTCCTGATATGATCTTCATTTTTCCAGAATGTAGCTTAAGGCAGAGGCTTGGAGGACAAAGAGCAGGGGGGGGAGTGAGCATCCTTGCCTTAGCCCTCTTGAGGCTTTAAAAAAATATGTTTCTCTCCCATTTACCAAAGGAGAAATCCATGGATTGGAAATGCAGGCACTGATCAAACTAATGAGGCCAAACCCAAACCCAAACTTATGCATGACTTCGAACAAAAATGAGTGCCTAACCCTATCGAATGCATTTGTAAAATCAAGCTTAACTATCATACCTTTTTCTTTTCTCTTCAGACTTGAGTGTATCGCCTCTTGGACTAGGATTATATTATAAACGATTTTCCTTCCTTGAACAAAGCCCCCTTGGTTCTCCGGAATAAGGTCTGAAAGAATCCCTTTCATTCTGCTAGCAATTACCTTTGTTATGATCTTGTATCCAATATTGCACAGGGAAATTGGCCGGAACCTATTGAAGGAATTTGCACCCTTCTCTTTCGGGATGAGGGCTAGAAAAGTGGAGTTCGTACTGCCCCCAATTTTCTTACAGTCTTGGGATTTTAGAATCATTTTATGAAGATATTTTTTCACAAACTGCCAACAAGTTTGGATAAAGTTTGTCGTGAACCCATCCGGCCTGGGGCTTTATCTGGACTCATGGAAAACAAGGCAACTTTTATTTATTTCATAGTAACTTTAGCCTCTAACTTCAGATTCATTTTAGCTATGATTTTAGAAGGTATCTCATCTAGAAACTTATTGCTGCATCCCTGCACCTCTGCTTCACTGAATAGACTTTTAAAATGGTTGAAGGTAGCCTTTTTAATACTTGGAAAATCACTATAAGTTTGGGTGTCATCCTTAATTTATGAAATGGAGTTGTAACCTCTCCTAGCTTGGGCTTGCTTGTGGAAAAAGGAAGTGTTTCTATCTCCATATTTCAGCCAAAGGCTTCTGGATTTTTGCCTCCAGTATTCCTCCTCTTGTCTACAAGCGTTCTGAAGATTTTGTTGTAATTCTTCCTCCCTTTTTAAAGTCTCACTCGATATTTCTGCCTCTTTCATGTTGACTTGATGATTCTGAAGAGCTGATTGGCAATGCTTTCTTTCCTCCACATGACTAGGGATGGTTTTGGCCCAACTTTTCAACGCTATTTTCACTCTTCTCAACTTCTCCTCCAAAACGAAGAATGGGGAACCCATGACCGACATCTTCCATATTTTTTCAACCCTCTCCAAGAAGTCCTTTTGTTTTGTCCAGAGAGGACTAAATCGAAAGGGGATAGGGCCTAAATTCATTTGGGCTGAGAGAACCAACTTTATAGGTTTATGATCCAAAGTGCTACTAGTGAGAATGCTCATTTTCGTATCAATGCCAAGAAGAAGATAGGAACTTTGAATGAGAAACCTATCTAATCTAGCAGCAATGTGCCCATGGCCCACCCTTTTATTTGACTAGGTGTACTTACCTCAGCAAGGCTTGATGTCGAGAAGATCCCAATCATGAATAAGATCCTCGACCCACTCTCGAGCCGGATCTCTCACAATACATCCCCCTCGCTTTTCTCCCTGGCTAAGGGAAATATTAAGATCCCTTGCAATTAGAATGTTTTCCAGCTCCTCCCCATCCGCCATGTCTCTCAGAGAGTCCCAACAATATTTATTTTCCTGTGCATTTACAAGAACGTAAACATCAAAGAAACTGGAAATATCCTTCGAATCTTGATGTTGAAACTTTTTGAACAACCAATAAAGATTTTGGTTTTCATCTACCAAATTGAGTTTGGAAGCATTCCAAAGAGTGGCTAGACCTCCCGAGCCCCCTCTGGCTGAGACCGCTTTTGTCCCGCCTTTATTCCAGAAATTTTTGCTACTTTGGAGGAAGTTGTTTTCCTCCAATTTTGTCTCCTGGACTAGCATTATGTCTGGGTTTTCTATCATGATTAGACTCCTCATGGATTATTCTTTCATCTTACTCCCCAAACCTCTGCAGTTCCAGGGGATCACATTCATTATTTATTTTTGTGAGAGTGAGGGCCTCCCTTGGAGCCCTGTCCCTGGTTTCTTTTCATCTTTGGGGTTTGAGCCAAAAGATTCTCCAAAGTAGGTTGGCTTCCCTACACTTTGTCTTTATATGTTTCTTTTTCTCTCTTCTCCCTGGATGACATCCTTCCCCTTGCTGATCTTCTGACCGTGGATTGAGATTCTACTATCTCCCCTTCCTCCTCGGATTCTTCCGAGCCTTGACTTTCAATCTCGCTCACTGTGTGCTTATCTTTGGAACTTTCTATTTCTCTTTCCCCCTTCTTTGGATCCTTTGTCGCTGCATCCTCAGTAGGCTCCTTGTCTTTAGTCCTTGCAATCTCTGTCTTCTCCCTCTGAGGCGGGTCCACATCAGTGATTTCTTGTGAAGTTGAGCCAAGGGTCCCAAACGTGTTTTCTGGATCTTTTGGCGGGAGGTTTTTTTGGGACGCGATGTTACCTTTGGATTGTTTTCCTTTGCTCTTTTCATGTCCTGCTAGATTAGAGGCCTTTGGGTTAGCTTTGGACCTCTTTACCTGCTTCCAACCTTCCTCTTTCTCCTGAACCTCCTCACTCTTTTTTGGGCAATTTCTGGCGAAGTGGACATATTCGTGGCAACCCCGGCACTTAAATGGAAGTTGTTCATAATCCAGTTTCTGGATATGAGACCAGCTTTTGACATTAATTTTGATAGCTTCCGATAGCCCTACTTCAATATGCACCTCCACACAGATCTGTGCACAGTCGTATTGGTCTTTATTGTTTGCCCTATCAATAAATTTTCCCAACGCATCCCCTATGTGTTTCAGAGAGTCTCAGTTCCAACAATGTATTGGGAGATTAGGCAATCTGACCCACACTGGAACTGTTGATGGAACGTCCTCTGCTGGTTCGAAATCCAGAGTCCACTTATTCAGATACAATCCTTGGGGCCCCATAAAATATGGCCCATTCCTGAAGATCAACTCCTTATCCTCTTTGGAGGTGAAATCAAATAAAAAGTAACCTCTGCCCAGGAAATAAGAGGTGACATTCTAGTTGATCAGAGGCTTCCATTTTTTATCACCTAGGTTTCCATGGCTTTGGGAGACGGTCACAGGCCTATGAACTGCCCCACAAGTGCTCACTCAGACATTGTCAAGGCAACTTGAATAGGACGATCTAGTGGGATAGAAACCTCCGACATTTCTTCCACTCTTTTGACAAATTTCGAGGCTTCAGTCTTCTTCTTCTTGGGCAGAGAGTCAACCAATGAGTTGAAGGCAACTGCGTTTGGAAAAGACGAGAGAGGAGGGGGAGGAGAGGAGGCCCGAGGAGAGCCCTGCTCCTCCATGGTTGTGGAAACCCTAGCAAAGAAGGCTACAGCGTGTGGGCAAATTAAGATACTATAAGGAGGTGATCAACTCTAAATCAAAAGCATCTCTCTATCTTGACTAGTATAAGGAATAAAATCAATATTATTAAAATAAGAATTGAAATGCTTCTCTTAAAGATTTTTGAGTGTTAGTGGCAATGTTGAATTTGAATATGGTGTAAGAATATGAAACGTAGGAAATTGAATTAGCTTTCCGAATATACAACTTTTATTCATAGAAATTGTGAATAACTATGTCAAATTGTTTTTTTCTAACCGTGGTATCTTATTTTTTCAACAAAATATAATGTATATGTTTTTGTTAATGCAGGTGTTTAGTACCTTAAAGATGGAATTTCTATCCAAAAACTTTTATACTTGTAGAGAACCCGTTTTTCTTGTGCCATGTATTTTTTGGAAATTTATAATATTAATTTGTATTTTTTTAAAATTATCAAAGTCAACATATCCATGAAATTACAACATCTTTTGTTTGTGCACGATAAGAGGGTCTTAACATGATCAAAACATTTTAATTTTTTTTTAGATTGTATATAGGCCTCCTCTAGTGCCCCATATAACTCATCCTAGAAATGGTTAAGCCGAATAACAAAAATAAGAGAGGTATGTATTCTAGGATTTTGATATCTATCAAGACAAAAATAGATTAAAAATAGTAAACATTATTAATTAAAAAAAAAAATGTGTATTTGGAATCAAAACAACCAACTCTATTTGTGTTTGTAGTTTCGTCAATAAATAAATTGTGTAGCCTATAGAAAAATAATGTGGAAAACAAAGATATATAGAGGAATTCATAAAAATGGAGGCTTTTATGTATTTGCAAACGAACAACTAGCTTTGTCATCTTGAACCTAAATCTAAGGCAACCAACTCAACAAACATGTATGCTAGAGTTGTCACTCCCGTTGAAAAAAAAATTGAAATTCGAATAACGCATGTGCGCATTCCTAAAGCATGTACATGTTCCTAAAGAACGCATGTTATTAGCAACATGAATGTGCACACGCTTTTGTTAAAACAATAAATTCTCTCTCTCCTCTCTCTCTTCGACCTCACTCTCCCTATTCCTCACTCACTCTCTCCCCCCCCTCTCTCTCTCCATATCCCTCTCTCCTTATGTCCCTCTTCCCCCCCTTTCTCTCCC
>ML777908.1:136071-157259 GCA_009831015.1 Picea engelmannii | reverse complement strand
GGGGGGGGGTAGAAGAGTTGGGTATAAAGGGAGAGGGAAAGAGGGAGAGAGTGCTAGAGAGAGAGAGAGAGGTGGGAGAGAGAGGGGGAGAAAGAAAGGGAGATATAGAAGGATGGAGAGAGAGAGGGGGGTGGAGAGGATGAGAGAGAGAAATAGATGGAGGGATAGAGAGAGAGGTAAAGAGAGAATAGGGGAGAAACAAGAAGGGAGAGAGAGGGAAGGGGATGGGAGGGAGAGGGAGAGTGTATGTGAGAGAGAAAAACAAAGTGAAGGAAGGGAAAAGGGAGGGAGAGAGAGTGTGGCACTAGGGGGTGAGTTAGGGAAGGGGAGAGAGAGAAATAGAGGAAGAGAGAGAGAGAGGTAAAGAGAAAGAAGGGGAGAGAGAGAAATAGATGAAGGGAGAGAGAGAGAGAGGTAAAGAGAGAGAAGGGGGAATAAGTGGGGAGAGACAAAGGGAGAGAGGGAAAAATGGGTAGAGGGGGGAGAGAGAGGGAGAGGGGGAGATAAAATGTGTGTGAGAAAGTGAGAAAGTGAGTGAGTGAGAGAGAGAGAGAGATAGGTCAAAGAGAGAGGAGAGAATAGAGGGAGGGAGGGGGCAGAGTGAGAGTGAGCAAGGGAGAGAGAGAGAGAGAGAGAGGAAATGGGGGAGAGATCAATCGACCAATAGAGAGAGAGACATTATATAAATAATGATCACAAACAGGTTTTACATCGTAAATGGATTATGCACAAATTTTATGATTATCATTTATGCTTCATAAATTTGGATGCTCCTCTAATTCAATTCTAAGGCCACTAGCTTGTTTAGGGGCATGACATTTAATCTGAATGTTCATTTTTTTAATTCATATATGATCAATCATGACCAAAACGAATCAATATATAATCAAAATAGGACAAGAATTCGAAATCTATTAAGCGTAGAAGTTCATGAGAAATGGTCGTCAAATGCTGGCAATCGATCACTATGGAATAGGTCGTTTTTCCCTGTCTTATTCCTCTTCTTCAGATTCACAACATGAAAACGCGGAAGAGATCTTATCTCAGTTCCTCTACGAAGATTTGCGGAAAATCACCCCCAATCTAGTCCAAATAAGAGTCTTTGTGATCCAGGTGGATATCGGTGGCAACCAACCTATTCCACAGGCTCGAAAAAATAATTTTCCATCTTGGCATCTTTTCGATAGTTTTTCGAGTTCCAAACTTCTCGGGTCGTTTTGAGGCCCTAAACGACATTTTTTGGGGATTTGGGGCCCAGGCGACTGCCAAAGGCACTCACTTGGGCTAAACGAAAATCATTCTTCTCGGTTAGACCTTTACAATGGTGTATCAAGCGCCCCAAACGAAGATCGTATGCAAAAGTTACGCCCCCGAGAAGTTGACGTATCAACTACCCCCATCGGGGCCCGCAAAACTTTTGGCTTTTCATCTTCCGGGGTTAGGATTTTGGATTTTACTTATGTTAAAAAGGCCTTTGGAGCCTCATTGTAACAATCATCTTCTTTCAAATGAGAGTAGCCATCACATCTCTTCTCAGAGATAAGCTGCCACCATTCTAGTGAGTCTTTCACTCTGTGTTTTTACAGTTTTGTACATTTCGCACATTAATAGAAATTTTGTATTACTCTTTATCCGTGTCTCTTGTTATGAAATAAATCTTAAGGCATGGGTTTCGAACCTTAAACCTGGTCCTGCTTAAAATCTAGAAAGAGGCCAAATTTCCTGGGAATAATCCATCGTCCTCTGTTGGGTTTTCATGAAATTCGAACTTGAATCCCATCAACGAGGGTCGTAACATGTCTTATGTGATTTTTCCTCGAGGCGATTCGAGTTTGAGACCCCCTAAGAAGACTTCAATAAATTTCATGGCGTCATCATCGTCTGTGCACTTGCGGAGATTGTGCTCATTGTCCCCCATAGGTATTGTTTCTGAGGATCTCCTAAGAAGATTTTGATAAGCTTGATTTCCAAGAGGTATCTGGGTTCAAATAAAATGAAGAAATATTATTCCCATATTGGCAATGATGAAGACATGGCTACCATGATTTCTGAAAAATAATAAACGAGGGTTCAGAATAAGGACAGGGGTAGGTCGAAGGACGATTTGGGCTTGTTGTTTGACGATGAAGTTTTAATGGATTTCAAGTTGGTTTTCAGTGAAAATCTAGCGTAAAAATCTCAAAACATCTCTTAATGAAGAGAATAAGGTGAATTAAATGCGTAGAATTTGGTCAAATGGGTGAAGCACACCTCGACCAAGATGGACAATCGGGTTTTAGATTACTTGTTGTATGATGGAGAGGACTTAAAGTAAATATTAATTGATATTATTAGTAAGAATTGTGAGGAAAATGGTGCTAAAGTCTACCCAGGTATACATACCCTATCCCCTCTAGATTTGAATTGTACTTGTGACCTCTTAAGAGGAAAGACATGTTCTTAACCATTTCAATTTTGACTACATTCATCTAGATAAGATATTTTTTGGGGATTTATGAAAAAAATAATGAGGAAGATGATTCAAAATGAGTTTATGGGTGAGTGCACCAAGTCGGTGGACGATAAAGTGGCAACATGGTGAGCAGGAATGCCCACTCACATGAACGTATGTGTGTTTCTAGGAACATGCACTTGCAGGAATGTGTGTGTGTTTCTAGGAGCGTGCACGTGTTCCTAATGTGACAGATTCAACAAACCTCGAACCTCCACTCAATGAGCCACTTAGGCACGTTCCTAGGAATGCATGCACATTCTCAAGAACACACATGCATTCCTGATAAACACTTGTTCAAGAATGTGTACGCATTCCTAAAAAGAATTGAAATAAAAATAACATGCACATGTTTCTAAAGTGCATGCACATTACTAGGAATGTGCACATTCCTATTGAAATGAAATATCTCTCTATATCCCCCCCTCTCTCTCTCTCTTCCCGCCTCTCCGGACCTCCATCTATCTTCCTCTCTTTCTCTCTCCAATCACTCTCTCCCTCTCTCTCACTCGTTGTCTCCCCCCACTCTCTCTACATCTCCCTCTCTCTCTTCCTCCTCTTCCCCTCACTTCGTGTCTCCTTCCCCTCTCTCTACCCAATATTTCCCCCCCTCTCTCTCTATCCACCCCACTCACTCTCTATGTATTCTCTCCACCTTCTTCCCTCTCTTTCCCTTCCTCTCTCCCCCCTTCTCCCCCTCTCTCTGTCTTTCTCTCCCCCACTCTCCCCCTCCTTCCCTCTCTCCCTCTTTTCCCCTCTCTCCCCCACTCTATCTTTCTCTCCCACTTTCTCTTACATTCTCTCTCTCTCTCTCTCTCTCTCCTACATCTACCCCTCCCCCCTCCCTCTCTCTATATTTTCCTCTCTCTCCATCCTCTCTCTCTCACTTTCTCACTCACTTCCTATCTCCCCCTCTCCCCACCCCCTCTACCCCTTGCTCCCTCTCTCCCTCTTTCCCTTTGTCTCTTCCCACCTTTYCCCCCATCTATTTCTTTACTTATCTCTCTCTCTCCATTTCTCTCTTTTTCTCTCTCCCCTTCCCTACCTCACCCCCTAGTGCCACACTCTCTCTCCATCCCTTTTTCCTTCCTTCCCTCTATTTTTCTCTCTCTCACATACTCTCCCTCTCCCTTCCCTCCCCTCCTCTCTCTCTCTCTCATAGCTCTATATATGACCCCCCTTTTCACCTCTCTCTCTATATTTTGTCTCCCTCCCCCCCTCTCTCTTTACTTCTCCCTCCCTCCATCCCTCCCTCTCTATCCCATCCCTCTCTCTCTCTCTCCATCTCACTCTCCACCTCTCTCTCTCTCTCCCCTTCTCTCCCTTTCTCCCACCCTCTCTCTCTCTCTCCTATATTTACCTATGTCTCACCCTCACTCTCTCTTTCTCTCTCCCTCTTTTGTTGAAATTCTTACTCCAACACCTAGTTACTTTGTTATCTAGTGATTTCATTACTACAATTATATTAGCAGCTCACAAAACAATAATACACTACTAGAGTATTCAACTCAACATCATGCAACAAAAGCATAAACTAGGAAACCAAATCAAGCACACATGAACACCATAATTTTTGTGTAAATACCCCTAGAAAAACCCATGAGAGAAAACCAATGCTGAGAATGATTTTATTATGCTAAAATTAGGGCTCCCATAATGAGGATAATGGCCCACTGAGAGAAATACAACTGAAAACTAACCTAGCAAGGGTTGACCTACTCTATAATCAATTATGACAGACTTTTCTAGGCATCTGTGAATGTCTTTTCTGTGACCTGTGGATATCCACGAATTTCCTCACCGAGACTTGTGGATTTCTGTAACTGTCTCCTCTGTGACCCATCGATATGTATGGAAATTGCATACGAAAAACTATGTACAGTCCGACTCTTTCCTCTGGCTTTATTCTACTGAAACCCACCTATGTATACCTATGTTCTCTCTTCTCCTTGACCTGTATGATCTCTAGATGAAGGTCCCTCTTCACCTATCCAAGATCTTGAACCATGATCCTTTGTGATCCAATACTCTTGTGTCAACTCCATCAACACCTTTCAAGTCACATATCTTTCTCCTTCACCCTAGCCTTGATTTTATAATCATGAGTTACAACCCATTTCTAATCTCAAAAGGAATATGTGGATGAGATTATTTCTCACACTCACTTTGAGATTTAGATTACATGCTACATGCTAAGTACTTTTATCATGTCTCATAAATAACTCAATTAAATAATTACATAATTAATTAATAAAAAAAAATATTTAATAATTCATTTAACTAAAGTAAATTCAAGAGTAGAAGGCTTTGGACGATTTCCACAATTCTAGACACATAGACCTGTGCATAAATACATGTTTGATGCTACCACTATCATCAACACTCCCTCTTAGCAAAGAAGGTATTATGCACCACTCCAATTCTTTCTCTAAAGAATACAAACTTCCCTTTCTCCAAGGGCTTGGTCAGAATATATACAACCTTCTCATCTATGGAAATATATTGAAGTTTCACTGCTTATTTCTGGATCCTATCCCAAATGAACTAATATATGATCTCAATATGCTTGGACCTATCATGGAATACTGGATTCCCAGAGAGTTTGATACAACTCTGATTATCGCAATATATCATTGTAGGCTCCAACTCCTGACCAAATAAACCTATAAGCAATTTGTGAATCCAAATGGCTTCACAACTAGCCTTACTCGTTGACATATACTCTTCCTCTGTTGAACTGAGTGCCACAAAAGTATACTTGTTGATGAACCAAGTGATCATTGTTGATCCCAATCTGAAGCAACACCTTGAGGTGCTCTTTCTATATACTGCACTACCTATCCAATCCTAGTATGTATATTCCTGCAAGTCTACTCCATCTCCTTCAAGATATCTCAATCCATACTCCACTATACCTCTCAAGTCCCTGAGCACATAATGTTTTGTGATCCAATGCACTTTCCTTGGCTCTAACATGAAATGAGTCAAGGTGTTCACAGCAAAACAAATATATGGTCTGGTGTTGACCAAATACATCAATGACCCTACCAACTTCCTGTATATCCTGGGATCCACCAACTCTGAATCTGAAGTGTCAATCTTCTTCAGATTGGTAATCATAGGTGTATCCATCAATTTATAGTCCTCCATCTTGAATCTCCTCAGTATCTCTACTTCATACTTCTCTTGTCCAAGGAATATTGTCTCGATACCGACCATACCTCTAACCCCAAGAAATAATGCATCAATCCAATGTCCTTCACTTCAAACTCACTAACCAAATATGCTTTGCACCTTGCAATAAGATCCTCTACACCTGTGAGGATCCTCTCCAACAGAATCAAGATGAGATTATTCTCTCCAATAAGTATGAAGTATAATTTAGGATCCGCCTCACTCTTGGTAAAGCCCATACTCTACAAGTATCCATCGATCTTGGAATACCACACCCTGGGTTCTTGTTTGAGTATGTACAAGGATTTCTTAAGCCTACACACATGAGACTCCTCCCATGTACCTCAAATCCCTAAGGTTTCTCTATGTATACTTCCTCCTCAATGATCCCCTTGAGGAACTTTGTTTTCACATATTCCATCTGATGTATCCTCCACTTCATAACTAAATCAATAGAAATAACAACTTGAATAAAAGCATACTTGACAATTGGAGAAAATGTCTCCTCGTAGTCCACTCCCTCTTTATGGGACAGACCTCTTGCCACAAGCCTTTCCTTAAACTTCTCTATGATACCATTTGAAACATGCTTGATCTTGTAGAGCCACCTGAAACTCACAACTGTCTTCCCCTCCGGTCTCTTCAGTATGTCCCAAACATCATTCTTCATAATAGAGGTGTACTCCTCTACCATGGCATCCCGCCATACCTGTTGATATGTTGCTTCCTAAAAATAGAAGGTTCAATATAAATGATGCTACTCATAAGCATCATATAATTCAAAAACTTCTTTGGAGGCCTGCACTCTCTGACCATACTCCTAGGAGCCTCACCAACATCCCTCAATATTTTTACTAGTCATCTAGGTCTCCCAACAAGGCTAGAAGGGGATAACTCCTCTCCACCTGAAGTCTGAACTAATGATTGTTTCTCATCCTTCAAAGCCTGTTTCTCCTTGTCCTTTGTCATTTTTGATGACTCTTGAGTGCTCATAGATGTTAATTTCTCATCGAAATCGACATTTCTACTCACAAATTTATTCCTCTGTGCTGGAATAAAGATATTATAATCCTTTGAGGTCTCACTATACCCCAAAAATATACCCTTATGTCTTGAAGGCTCCATCTTTGTCCTCTTCTCCATTCGCACGTGGATGTAAACTAGAAAACCAAATATCCTCAAATGTCCTATCTCTGGATTCACCCCTGAGAATGCCTCCTCCAGAGTCTTATCCCCCAACATCCTGTGAGGACTCTTGTTTTACACATGTACTTTTGTCTTACATGCCTCATCCCAAAAAAACATGGGCAACGCCTGATCATGTATCATATCCTTGGAAGAATCCATGATGGAATGATTATTTCTCTCCACAACCCCATCATGTTGAGGGTTGTATGAGACTGCTAGCTCCCTCTTGATCCATGCCTCCTTGTATAAATCCTTTAATTCATTGGAGGTGTACTCTCTCCAGTTATATGACCTCAATAATTTAATCATCATCCCTTTCTGGTTCTCTACCTGATCCTTGAACTCTCTGAACCGACTGAAGACCTCATCCTTGGTATTCTTAAATAAGATCTAGGTTTTCGTGGAAAAATCATCAATAAATGTCACATAGTATGATGATCCCTGTAGTGATGCTATTGACATCGACACACTCATGTATAAATGGATAAGACTCAAGATCCCCTTGGACGTACTCTTATTTCTTGGAAAATAATCCTTGACATTCTTTCCAAGTGCACACCCTCTGCACACTCCCTGTTGATCAATACTAAACTCTGGAGGACCTGTAAAAATATCCCTCAGAATTGGCAATGCCCTGTAATGGAGGTGTCTCAATATCCTGTTCCACAACTCACATAGGTTGTCACTATTATGTACCAAATCCTGAACATGCTTTCCCTGCAACCTATATAAAGTGCCCTCTCTAACCCCAACAACCACTATGTTGTCTCGGATAGATTTATTTGGACGTATGAGTACTTTCCCTCCATGAAAAGTGACAAAAAAACCCATGTCCTCCATAGCTGAGACTAAAAGAAATTTTTTCTTCAAATTTGTGTAACATCCCGCTCTTGCACGCACTAAGAGAACTTATTCTTTGAGGACACTTGCTCGCATGTGATCCAGATTATTATACTATTGGGCATGTGATTATGATTATGAGGCGTTATGAATTGATGACATGTTATTTTGTAGTATTGACATAGACAGATGTCATTGACTCGGTTTTCCTAAGTGTGTAGGATTTTGGATCTCGAGGATGCAGAGGCATTGATGAAACCCCTTGGACTCCAGATCGAGTCGGGGAGTGGACTATTGGGGTTTGATTGTTGTATATATACTTGTGTGCATCTGATTAGATGATATTATTATGGATATTATTTCTAACATGATTCACTATTGATGCAGGCTGACGATAGCTTGCCGACTAGACTCACATGTGGAGTAGAGGGGTCACACATGATAACTAGACATGTTGAGGGAGAGGTGTGGACAACAACCCTGCCACAACCTACTAGCACTCCCGTTGTGGCGCAAACTGTAGGTTAACGATTACCTAGTTCGAGAATACCCACGATGCCATGAGGGCCGACTACGGTAGTCACTCACGATGATTCTAAGGGGCACGCAATAAGGCAGGTGCCTTATTCCTTAGAGGCCCTTAGTCTCCCACAAGATCACCTGACGGAGTATTGACTCTAGGGGTTTTTTATGTCTACCAAGTCAGTCAAGAGGTGAGTGACACCCTTGGAGCACGTAGTGTGTCATGAAGGGCACGTCGCACAAGGGAAATAGAATGAGGCGAGTGGCACCCTTGGAGCACCTAGTGCGTCTTGAAGGGCACATCACGTTGTTAATTAATAAATGGATAAACCTAGATGGCCTTAGGACGAATAACGTGATAAGAAATATTTAAAACATTTCCATAATAAAATGTCGCCCAACCTAGGAAAATAAAGTCTAGGTCTAAGTGATACATGTGATAAAAAAAATATCTATTTATATAAAATAAAAATAAAAATAAATAAATAATAATGATAATCATCATTAATCATGTGACGAGAAGGGGTTAAGTAACTCAATTAATTTATAAAAATCTTTTGGGGGATAAATTTAAAAGGGCGAAATAATTGTTTTATCACATACGTTAATTAAAAATTTATTAATTAAAAAGGAAAAAGGGGAAAAAGTCAATTTTCTATACTTGCTAATTTGAGTTTTAAATGAAAAGGGAAAGATGGAATTTTAAAAGAATTAGGAAACTAGGAAAAAGCATGAAAGATAAAAAGAAAAGGGAAACACAAGGAAAAACCAGAAAGACTAACGTAGTAAGGTATCTAGCATTTAAGAACTTTCTAAATTGAACTCAACTAGTGAATTAGTAAGGGGGTAAGTCATTAAATTGTGTAAGGGGATATGGGGACACCTAGGAGCGATTCTAGGAATGATTTTAGGTGGGTGAGGGAAATAAGAGTAATTAATTAATTAATGAAATTAATTTATGGTGAAATGAAGGGGATGGGTGACACATGTACGTGGAGGATTTTTATGAATTAAATTATTGAACAATAAATTAAATGGGATTTTGATAAAGTAAATGAGTTAGAAACTCTATATAAAGGAGGGAGGAGGAGGATGGATGGATCTCTTATGTTATGCGTAACGTTACGCTGCAGAATTTTAGACTTGACTGACTTAGCTTGTGGGAGTTGGGATACCCATCGCGGTGAGGAGTGGTATCTCGGCCTTGCGAGGGGAGTTAGGATCTAGTTGTTCTCTGGTTTAGTGTGTGTGGCCCCTTTCTGGCTCGGGGGGGCTAAGGGGGAAGAAGAGTACCCCTAGCGTTGGCTAGGAGGTAACGGTGAAGTCTCATCGATCGAAAAGCAGGAGCTGCACGGAGCGCGCGGGACAACAACTCAGAGCGGGGGACTTGGGCTACAATATGCTTCCTTTATTTCTGCATGGTAGATTATTAGTAAACTTTACACTTTTAGTTCTGTATTTTTAATTGGGTAAAGAAAATGATTGACTTAGCATTTTAATTGATAACTTAATTTCCCCCATAGCCTTAAGCTTATTGTTGATTGATTCCCTTGGCTTTCGATCCCTGAATGTCGTGACCGTCCTATGGTTTTATTGATTTTGTGATGAGTTGCGCTTCTTACTTTTCATTCATCCATAACTCATCAATCCTTGCCTGAGTAGTCGGCCAGGAGCCGGATCGACGGTCATTACTTCGATGTTAATAGACCTATAGATTGTAATGCCCTACTTTTATGTGCGTGGATGATGAGTGAAGCATGTTTCTGCCCATCCATATAATCTTGTTGATTGTTCCTAGTTGAGTGAGTCTTGCGCCTTGCTGCGTTGATTACCTTTGAGGTGGTTTTTCTTCTCGCAACGAACAACGTAATATCCACTACATTGATCCCTACGTTTAATAGCCTTCCTAGCAATTATTTAAGGCCGATTTTATAATGATTCTCCTGGCTATTTTTGTGTGTTTTTCTTTACTTCTGGTCTTCCATTACTCTACAATTTCACTCTGCGCTTCATGTGATTCAATGGCATTTACTTTTTGCATTTTTTTTTTTGTGTTAAACCTCCACTCTTCTTGACTGTTGACAACATTCACCCATGTGATTTAACCCACTGCTATTAACTTTACCCACAAATTTACTACCCAATTCGATTTTAATGTTAGAGAAGTTTTATTCATTTAGAATCGGATGTTGGTATTCAGTTACGATGGAATTTTGGCTTTGCGATTTCTGAAGGCGTTTCCATTGTTGGATCTCCTTGCTCTACGTTTTAGTTGATGCTTAGATAGAGTTTGTATATGCCTTGTATTCACGATGTGATTAATCATTTTATACAACTATTTCCATTGACGCCCTTCTGTTCCATTTTTATCTATTTTTAAAACCGTGAATTAACACAGGGAATTATTTTGCTCAACTCATCGCTAACTCAACTTACATGACCTTTTTTTCAACTCTGTAATTTCTTTATATTTAGACAGTTAAATTCTCATCTAGACAGTTCAATCGAATTTAGTTAAGAAGTTCCATTCCACCTTTCTCATGTTCACATCACGAAATTGTTATAGTTTGTATTCAACAGCCATATCCCCGAAAATTTTGAAGCCCCACTATTTGATTGCTACGTTGTCTGTGTATTTGGTTCATGAATTTATTGCTTGTATGCCGGTAATGGTGGGGGGGGGCATAATTCTGTGTATTGGAGTGTAGTGGGTAGCGATTTTTACAATGCAATGGTAGTGTTATTTTCGTTTTAGTTCACAGAACGTACCTTTTAAAAAAAAAAACAACCATCTCCTTCTTACATTAAAAGACTGCGATTTTGGCATGGTTAAGACTAAAATCGTTGTTGTAAGACTGCGTTTGCTTGTTACCTGGAGATGTTACCCTCTTGGGAATACGTTTCATTTAATCATCACCTGCATTAATGCGTTTCTTAATTATATGGTGCATTATATGTTGATGCGTGTTTGATTGGAGGTGATTCCTGCATTTTATATGGTGTGTTTTACTTCAATTGACAGATATGAATTTATTGCTAACTGCATGCACATTTAACATAAAATTTATTAGCTGGCAGGTGTAAAGGGATGTCATTTAATTCCCAACAGTTTACATTTTAATGGCAAGGCATGTACCTTTAACAACCGATTGCCTGCCCATTCTTTTAGCAATTTAATTGCTAGCAGATGTAAAGGGAAGACGTTTTTACACAACACCTTGTTAGCATTTTTTTAGACAACCTTTAAATTGACTAGACAACCTTTTTAGACTAGACTTGTCAATCTAGTTTTCATATTAATTAGACCAGACTTGTTAAATTAGAATGTGATTATTGTTTATAGTGTTAGTAATGACTTAATTAGGCTTGCTAAATTTGATTTGCATTTAATGTTAAATTAGATGGTACATTGATGACCAAATTGTAACTTAGACTTGCTTAATTTGATTTGCATTTAATGTTAAATTTGATGGTACATTAATGACTAAATTGTAAATTAATATCGTTAACAAGTGTGATAATTGCAGCTTGTACATTGATAATGTTAATGTTGTTTATGAGGTTAATTGCTAAGTTAGAGTGTAGTTAGTGATTAATTTAGAATTTCCAATTTAGATTGTCATTAATGTTAAATTAGATTGGCGTGTATTGACTAAATTGTGATTTAGACATGCTAAATTAGAGTGTAAGTTTGTTAATTTAGATTGGTAATTATTGACTAATTTAGACTTGATTAATGGCTGGGTAGTTGGAGAAGTCGTGTAATGGCTTACGCTCTCTTGTTGATGTCATATCACATCTTGTTGACCCGTTTCTTGGGGGTGGGTGTAGTCTTGTGTTAGTTATTTCGGTCTGCTAGCACGTGGGTTAGTCTTGAGTCCATGGTCCAGATAGAATATGTTTGCGCTAGGGTTATTGTCGCGCCTCTCATCTGGGGATGACATGATTCCTGATGAGGGGATCATGGCGTGCCCTATTGGATAGTGGTGAATGATAACTTGGATGGATTCGGTGCCTTCCATGTGAATGATGTTGAGCATGGTAAGTGAGCTTTTGGCACATGGGTTGAACGCCTTCATGCATTTGGTTCGTAGACCTTGAGGTTCTAGTCTTGTTCGTAAAGGACATTGTGACGGGATCGGGATGTTGTCCCTTAGCTTGTAGGCATGGTCATGTTTGCGTCGGGTGGGTAGTCATTTATCCTTGTTGTTCTATGCACGTTTCGCCCAGTTGCTCTTGTGCCAGTGTGTGGAATCATAGTTTCCTGTTGCTTGGACTAAGTGCTTGAGTTCATCGTCATATGTGTGGTTAAACTGTTGTCGTCGTCGCCTTCTTGCCTAATAAGAAAAAAAAAATCACTTCTTCTCCCTTGTAGTCATGAAGAAGGGATCGTTACATATGGTATCACAACGGGTTCAACCCACGACTTGGGAACACTACAACTTTCATTGATATGATATTTGATTATAATGTTGCTAATTAAGTTGAATTGTATTTGTGTAGGTAATCATGGTTAGAGGACATCGCGGAGGCAAACGATGGGGTGTTAGGGGAAGAGGCGTGACGCCTCCTTCGACATCCATGTCTGAGGGGTCTAACCCCTAGGGAGATGAACAAGTTGTCGGGCAGGAGAAGATAGCAGTGGGTGATGTGGTTGGACTAATGAGATCTTTTCAGTGCATGTCTGAGGCACCAATCAACCGTTTGTACAGAAATGAGGCTAGGGCACCGGCACCCCCTGAGGGTCCACCGCGCGCTCCGGTTGGTACTAGTAGTATTTAGCGTGAACTTGGGAAGGTCAAATTTCCCGAGTTCTTTGGTGCCCTGGATGGCGTAGCCACCGAGGCATGGTTGGAGAATATGGCGATGTGCTTTTCACTTCGTGACTATACCTCCAACATGAAGGTCTGCATGGCGGTCTTTCAACTGAAGGGGATCACTCTTCTATGGTGGAAGACTCTCCTATCGCAACTAAACGTGGTCGTCGAAGACATGTCATGGGAACTATTCGGAGAACAGTTCCGAGAGAGGTACCTATCATAAGAATTCATTGAGCTTCAGCTCAATGATTTCAATTCCTTACGATAGGGCAGCCATACGGTGCCCGAGTATGAGGCCCATTTTATGGAGTTGCTTCGGTATGCTCTGCATCTTAATACTAAGAAACTTAAGGTCAATAGGTTCGTGTTCGTCCTTAATGGAAGCATATGTGCAAAGGTTAGGATTTTGATGCCTCAGACCTTGCATGATGCCTTCCAGAAGGCCCTCATAGCAGAGGAGGATCTTATTAGTGGGGGTCAAAGCATGACTCCAGCGAGACTAGCAGGGCAGGTGTCATCTAGTGCGTAGCAGCATCAGACACCAGCCAGACATACAACAAGATATCATGGATTCTAGAGGGGATCCACTTTCACTACACCTCAGTGACCAACGCCTCAGCAGCGGACACCTTATTGGGGACCACAACATCAACAACAACGTCAACCGCAACAACAACATTTTAGGCCTGTTCAACATAACAGACCAGGATTCCAGGCCAGTGGGCCATCATCTTCTACTTCACGTACTTAGAGTACTAGACCAAAGAAGGGGTGTTGGACATGTGGGGAGCCACACTACCAGCGCGACTACCCTGTGGAGAAGACTAGAGCATCTGGATCAGTCGGAACCACTACCGTGGGAGATTTGGGAAAGGCCCATCAGATTCATGCAGCGGTGCTAAGCAGAGTACCAGTTGACTCTTCTCGAGACGTCAAGTACCGTCGCTGACCAAACCCTTAGTATTTTGATAGATCTTGGTGCTACCGAGAGTTTCATTTCTGGTGCAGTGCTAAAAAGGATTAAGGTAAAGGTAGTCGAACAGAATGAGTTTATCTTTGTAGATATGGCTTCGGGAGACAAACAAAAGGTTTGAGGCAAGGTTACGGGATGTAACCTTAACCTGGGAGAGTTTGTCACCAGGGCCAACCTGTACATCACGATATTAGGATCTTATGATGTCATGATCGATATGGACTGGTTGGAAGCGCATGAGGCGATACTCAACTGTAATATGAAACGGTTGAGCTTGGTCGATGATGAGGGAAAGAGACGTGTGATTTTAGGACAGAACCAGGGAGTTTCTCTGAGGTTCATCTCTTCCTTGCAGTTACGGAAGAGCTTGCGCAAGGGATGTAAGATTTATGCGATCCTTGCGTTAAACGAGAATAGAGTAGTGGAAGGTCTAGAACACCTTCCTATGGTGAGAGTGTTTGTGGATGTCTTTCCAGAGGAGTTACCTAGGATGCCACCGGAGAGGGAAATGGAATTTACCATAGACCTAAAACCGAGGACTTAACCAATAGCGAGAACGCCTTATCGTATGTCAACCCCAGAGTTACAGGAGTTCATAATGCAACTGAAGAAGTTGTTGGACCTGGGACTGATAAATCGAAGTGTGTCACCATGGGGTGCACCTGTTATTTTCATATGGAAGAAGGATGGGTTGTCGAGACTCTGCATTGACTACTGTCAATTGAAAAAAACAACGATCAAGAATCAATAAACGTTGCCGAGTATTGATGATCTATTTGATCAGATGAAGGGTGCTACGGTGTTTTCAAAGATCGATTTGCGATCAGGGTATCACCAGTTACGGATCAAGGAGGATGACGTTCCTAAGACCACCTTTAAGAAGAGGTTTGGACATTACGAGTTTATTGTTTTACCATTTGGACTAACAAACTCCCCTAGGGTATTTATGAGTTTGATGAACGGGGTGTTCCACGAGTACTTGGACAAGCTCGTCCAAGTATTCATTGACGATATTTTGATTTACTCTCATACGGTAGAGGAGCATGACGAGCAGTTGCGCTTGGTACTACAATGTCTGTGAGAGCACAAATTGTATGGGAAATTGTCCAAATGCTGGTTTTACCAATTGAAGATTCATTACTTAGGGCATGTCATCTCCGACGAAGGTATCGTCGTGGATCCAACAAAGGTTGAGGCTACTATGGAATATCCTGCGCTGATGAATGTCTCAGAAGTCCGTAGCTTCATGGTTTTAGCAGGATACTATCGACAGTTTGTCAAGGGATTTTTGAAGATAGCAAATCCGAGCACGAAATTGCAGAAGAAGAACAAGAAGTTTTTTGGACCGAGAAATGCCCGGAAGCATTTTGGAGGCTCAAGGAGCTATTGAAAACAACACTGATACTATAGGTCCCTGACATGGACGCAAAATTCTTGGTATGCATTGACGCATCCAAGGAAGGCTTAGGCGGAGTCTTGATGCAAGACAGTTGAGTGATCACTTACATCTTGAGGAAACTGAGAATTCATGAAGATAACTATGCGACGCACGATTTGGAGTTGTTAGCCATTGTATATGCCTTGAAGGTTTGGAGACACTACCTTGTCGGATGAAAATTTGAACTAAAGACGGACCACTGTGGACTACAACACATCTTTATGCAAAGCGACCTGAACGCGTGACAACGACGTTGGTCGAAATTTCTTAGCGAGTACGATTTCGAGATTTCTTACATAAAAGGAACAATGAACCGAGTGGCAGATGCATTGAGTCGGAGGCCATGCATATTTTTGGTGTTGCCTCTTCAGATGAATCTACGTGAAAATATTCTAACTTTACAGCATGACGATGACTGGTACAAAGAGGTCGAGGATTTTATCGGACAAAACACAATGATGGTACCAATATTTGAAGGATTTACGTTTGAGGATGATGGATTATTGAGGTTTAAAAATCGTATTTACGTACCACCAAACGACGAGTTGAGGAGCTTGATCCTAAACGAGGCTCATAGAGCAATATACATGGCTCACCTGGGAGTCACGAAGATGAGGGTGTACCTTAAACCCTTATTCTTCTGGAAAGGTATTAAGGCAGACATAGTCAACTATGTGGCCAGATGTCTAGAATATCAGTAGGTAAAGGCCAAACATAGACATCTAGCAGGATTACTACAAGCACGCGTTATTCCAGAATTGAAATGGGGGGTTATTTTGATGGATTTTATTGTTGGATTTCCACTGACGGCAAGGAGACACGACTCGATTTTCATAGTAGTTGACACTCTGAAAAAGAGTGCTCATTTTATCTCTGTGTGTACGACGTATCAGGCACATGACATAGCTAGAGTTTTCATTAGTGATATTGTGAGGCTACATGGCATGCCTAAGAGGATTATATCCGATCGAGGATCGGTGTTTACTGGACGATTTTGGACTAGTTTCCAAGAGGCCTTGGGAACCCAACATAACTTTAGTACTACATATCACCCGGAGACTAACGGACAGACCGAACGAACAAACCAGACCTTGGAGGACATGTTGCACATGTATGTGATGGACCAAAAAAAGCGTTGGGAAGAATTCTTGCCACTTGTGGAATTCGCTTATAAAAACAGTTACCAAAGCACCATTAAGATGGCACCTTTTGAGTTTATTTACGAGCGACTGTGTCAGATGCCTTTGATTTGGGATCAGCTTGAGGAGAGGGTCCTGGTGGGACCAGAAGAAATCCAATAAATGGAAGAGAAAATGCAAATAATAAGACAAAGGATTAAAGAAGCGTAAGATCAATAGAAGAGTTATGTCAATGCGCATCGTGTCGATTGTAGTTATGAAGTGGGCAATCGAGTCTTCTTGTGGGTAAAACCGCATAAGAGTTCGATCAAGTTTGGAAAGGAAGCTAAAATCTCTCCTAGGTTCATGGTACCTTTCGAGATTGTGGCGAGGAAGGGGCCTGTGGCCTATCGACTAGCCTTGCCTGATTCTTTGAAGCGTATGCACGATGTTTTTCATGTATCGGTTTTGAGACATTATATTGGTGATCCTACACATGTTATTGACAGGAGTTCCTTGCAGGTATCGGACGAGGGGTCTCTCATGGCTGAGATGATATGCATCCTGGATCATCTCATTCGACAACTACGACACCGAGCAGTAGATCAGGTCAAGGTCCAAAGGGACGACTATAGTCCGCACTTGGAAAATTGGGAGGATGCATATGATATGTGCCAGCAATTTCCATTTTTGTTTGATAGATAGACTTATGATACTGTGATACACATTATTTCGGCACTTATATGTTGTAAAACTTCGAGACGAAGTTTAGACCAAGAGGGGGTGTATGTAACATCCCACTCTTGTGCACACTGAGCGAACTTATTCTTTGAGGACACTTGCTCGCAAGTGATCCAAATTATTATACTATTGGGCATGTGATTATGATTATGAGGCGTTATGAATTGATGACATGTTATTTTGCAGTATTGACATAGACAGGTGCTATTGACTCGGTTTTCCTGAGTGTGTAGGATTTTGGACCTTGAGGATGCATAGGCATCGATGAAACCCCTTGGACTCCGGATCGAGTCAGGGAGTGGACTATTGGGGTTTGATTATCGTGTATATACTTTTTTGCATCTAATTAAATGATATGATTATGGATATTATTTCTGACATGATTCACTGATGATGCAGGCTGACGATAGCTTGCCGACCAGACTCACATGTGTAGTAGAGGGGTCATGCATGATAACCAGAGACATTTAGGGAGAGGTGTGGACAACAACCCTTCCACAACCTACTAGCACTCCCGCCGTGGCTCAAACTATAGGTTAACGATTACCTAGTTCGAAAAGACCCACGATGTCATGAGAGCCGACTGTGACAGTCTCTCACTATGATTCTAAGGGGCACACAATAAGGGAGAGGCTTTATTCCTTAGAGGCCCTTATTCTCCCACAAGATCACGTGGCAGAGTATTGACTCTAGGAGTTTTTGATATCTACCAATTCAGTCAAGAGGCGAGTGACACCCTTGGAGCATGTAGTGTGTCCTGAAGGGCACGCCGTGCAAGGGAAACATAATGAGGTGAGTGACACCCTTGGAGAACCTAGTGCGTCTTGAAGGGCATGTCACATTGTTAATTAATAAATGGATAAACCTAGATGGCCTTAGGATGAATAATGTGATAAGAAAGATTTAAAACAATTTTCCTAATAAAATGTCGCCCAACTTAGGAAAATAAAGTCTAGGTCTAAGTGATACATGTGATAAAAACAAATATCTATTTATATAAAATAAAAATAAAAATAAATAAGTAATAATGATAATCATCATTAATCATGTGATGAGAAGGGGGTAAGTAACTCAATTAATTTATAAAAATATTTTGGGGGATAAATTTAAAAGGGGGAAATAATTGTTTTATCACATACGCTAATTAAAAATTTATTAATTAAAAAGGAAAAAGGGGAAAAAGTTAATTTTCTACACCTGCCAAATTGAGTTTTAAATGAAAAGGGAAAGAGGGAATTTTAAAAGAATTAGGAAACTAGGAAAAAGTGGGAAACATAAAAAGAAAAGGGAAACACAAGGAAAAGCAGAAAGACTAACTTAGTAAGGTATCTAGCATTTAAGAACTTTCTAAATTGAACTAAACTAGTGAATTAGTAAGGGGGTAAGTCATTAAATTGTGTAAGGGAATATGGGGACACCTAGGAGGGATTCTAGGAATGCTTTTAGGTGGGGTGAAGGAAATAGGAGTAATTAATTAATTAATGAAATTAATTTATGGTGCAATGAAGGGGATGGGTGACACATGTACGGGGAGGATTTTTATGAATTAAATTATTGAACAATAAATTAAATGAGATTTTGGGAAAGTAAATGACTTAGAAACTCTATATAAAGGAGGGAGGAGGAGGATGATGGATCTCTTCTATTATGCGTAATTTTACGCTGCAGAATTTTAGACTTGACTGACTTAGCTTGTGGGAATTTGGATACCTAGCTCGGTGATGAGTGGTAGCTCGACCTTGCAAGGTGAGCTGGGAGCTAGTTGTTCTTTGGTTTAGTGTGTGTTGCCCCTTTGTGGCTCGGGGATCTAAGGGGGAAGAAGAGTACCCCTAGCATTGGTTGGGAGGTACCGGTGAAGTCTCATCGGTCGGCAAGCGGGAGCTGCACGGAGCGCGCGGGACAACAACTTAGAGCGGGTGACTTGGGCTATGATAAGCTTCCTTTATTTATGCATGGTAGATTATTAGTATACTTTATGCTTTTAGATCTGTATTTTTAATTGGGTAAATAAAATGATTGACTTAGCATTTTAATCGATAACTTAATTTCCCCCATAGCCTTAAGCTCGTTGTTTATTGATTCCCTTGGCTTTCGATCCCTGCATGTCGTGACGGTCCTATGGTTTTATTGATTTTATGATGAGTTGCGCTTCTTACTTCGCCCTTGTCCCTAGCTCATTAGTCCTCGCCTGAGCAGTCGACTAGGAGTCGGATCGATGGTCGTCACTTCGGTGTCAATAGACCTATAGATCCTAATGCCCTTCTTTTCTGTGCATGGATGATGAGCGAAGGATGTTTCTGCCAAGCCGTTTAACCTTGTTGATTGTGCTTGGTTGAGTGAGTCTTGCGCCTTGGTGCATTGATTACCTTTGAGGTGGTTTTTCTTCCCACAACGAACCGCTTATGATCCACTGTGTTGATCGCTGCGTTTAATACCCTTCCTCGAAATTATTTAAGGTTGAGTTTAAAATGCTTCTCTTGGTGATTTTTGTGTGTTTTTCGTTACTTCTGGTTTTTCATTACTCTACGATTTCACTCTGCGCTTCATGTGATTCAATGGAATTTACTTTCTTCATGTTTTTTTGTGTGTTAAACCTCCTCTCTTCTTGATTGTTGAAAACATTCACACGTGCGATTTAACCCACTGCTATTAACTTTACCCACAAATTTATTACCCAATTCGATTTAAATGTTAGAGAATATTTATTCATCTAGAATCGGATGTTGGTATTCAGTTACGATGGAATTTTGGCTCTGCGATTTCTGAAGGTGTTTCCATTGCTGGATCTCCTTGCTCTACGTTTTAGTTGATGCTTAGATAGAGTTTGTATATGCCTTGTATTCATGATGTGATTAATCATTTTATACAACTATTTCCATTGACGCCCTTTTGTTCCATTTTTATCTCTTTTTAAAACCGCGAATTAACACAGGGAATTATTTTTCTCAACTCGGCGCTAACTCAGCTTACATGACCTTTTTTTCAACTCTGCAAATTCTTTATATTTAGACAGTTAAATTCTCAGCTAGACAGTTCAATCGAATTTAGTTAAAAAGTTCCATTCTGCCTTGCTCATGTTCACATCACGAAATTGTTATAGTTTGTATTCAACAGCCATATCCCCGAAAATTTTGAAGCCCCACGATTTGATTGTTGCGTTGCCTGTGTATTTGGTTGATGAATTTATTGCTTGNCATAATTCTGTGTATTGGAGTGTAGTGGGTAGCGATTTTTACAATGCAATGGTAGTGTTATTTCCGTTTTAGTTCACAGAGCGTACCTTTTAAAAAAAAAACAACCATCTCCTTCTTACATTAAAAGACTGTGATTTTGTCATGGTTAAGACTGAAATTGTTTTTGTAAGATTGTGTTTGCTTGTTACCTAGAGATGTTACCCTCTTGGGAATACGTTGCATTTAATCATCACCTGTGTTAATGCGTTTCATTAATTATATGGTGCACTGGATGTTGATGCGTGTCTGATTGGAGGTGATTCCTACGTTTTATATGGTGTGTTTTACTTCAATTGACAGATATGAATTTATAGCTGACTGCGTGCACATTTAATATCAAATTTATTAGTTGGCAGGTGTAAAGGGATGGCATTTAATTCCCAGCAGTTTACATTTTAATGGAAAGGTGTGTACCTTTAACAGCTGACTGCCTGCCCATTCTTTTAGCAATTTAATAGCTGGAAGATGTAAAGGGAAGATGTTTTTACACAGCACCTTGTTAGCATTTGTAATGTCCCCCACCTCTTAGAGAGGTGATGAGGAGACTCAGTGGCCTGGGCACCCCCACTAGGTCATAGTCTCACACTGAAGGGGGGAAAGTCAAGAAGCTAAAAGTTATATTTTTAAGTTGACTTAAGAAAGGGAAAGGA
>ML777908.1:122627-135971 GCA_009831015.1 Picea engelmannii | reverse complement strand
TCTCGGGATGATTGGACACTTTTGGTAGCAGGGCAGAATTATTTAGGGCTTCAGCATTCTAGCAGGACGTGGCACTTTCCAGCTTGGAGGTTGAGCATTAGTACGGCTCAGATCTGCTTGATTTAGTCTTCATTGTATATCCAGCCTTTGGAGACTCATTTTGTATTGTCGGGAGGATTTTGTAGCAGCTCATATCTATTGCTTGTACGACCATCTGAGGTTTATGCCAGATCGGCCATCTATTGTATTGATCTTACATTGCTCATAATAAAAAGGTCAGATCTTTGCTTGTGCTTCTACATCTTGAATATATTGTGATCTCCATGTGTTGATGAATCTTGTATGCACTTAAAAACTCAATAAATTAGTAGTAGTTAGTGATTCCAAGAAAAAAATTGGCTTGGGATTATTACAACATTTTTATAGACAACCTTTAAATTGACTAGACAACCTTTTTAGACTAGACTTGTCAATCTATTTTTCGTATTAATTAGACCAGACTTGTTAAATTAAAATGTAATTATTGTTTATAGTGTTAGTAATGACTTAATTAGGCTTGCTAAATTTGATTCGCATTTAATGTTAAATTAGATGGTGCATTGATGACCAAATTGTAACTTAGACTTGCTTAATTTGATTTTCATTTAATGTTAAATTTGATGGTACATTAATGACTAAATTGTAAATTAATATCGTTAACAAGTGTGATAATTGCAACTTGTACATTGATATTGTTAATGTTGTTTATGAGGTTAATTGCTAAGTTAGAGTGTGTTTAGTGATTAATTTAGAATTTCCAATTTAGATTGTCATTAATGTTAAATTAGATTGGCGTGTATTGACTAAATTGTGATTTAGACATGCTAAATTAGAGTGTAAGTTTGTTAATTTAGATTGGTATTTATTGACTAATTTAGACTTGATTAATGGTTGGGTGGTTGGTGAAGTCGTGTAATGGCTTGCGCTCTCTTATTGACGTCATATCGCGTCTTGCTGACCCATTGCTTGGGGGTGGGTGTAGTCTCGTGTCAGCTATTTCGGTCTCATAGTGCTTGGGTTGTTCTTGAGTCTATGGTCCAGATAGAATATGTTTTCTCCAGGATTATTGTCGTGCCTATCATCTGGGGATGACATGATTGTTGATGAGGGGATCATGGTGCACCCTATTGGATAGCGGCGAATGATAACTTGGTCGGAGTCGATGCCTTCCGTATGAGTGTTGTTGAGCATGGTAGGTGGTCTTTTGGCGCATGGGTTGAAACCCTTTGTGCATTTGGTTCAGGCGCCTTGAGGTTCTAATCTTATTCGTCAAGGCCTTTGTGTCAGGATGGGGATGTTGTCCCTTAGCTTGTAGGAATGGTCATGTTTACGTTGGGCGGGTAGTCATTTCTCCTTGTTTTTCTATGCACGTTTCACCCAGTTTCTCTTGTGCCAGTGCGTGGAATCATAGTTGCCTATTTCTTGGACTGAGTGCTTGCATTCATTGTCAGATGTGTGGTTAAACTGTTGTCGTCGTCACCTTCTTTCCTAATAACATAATTTTTTTTTATACTTCTGCTCGCTTGTAGTCATGAAGAAGGGGTCGTTACAACCTTGTACATAAAGCACGTCATGGGCATCTAATGACCCTCCTGACTCAAGATAAAACTTAATTGTTCGCTCTCCCTTCACTGCATACCTGAAATCATCACCAATCTCCACATGAAATTTTGAGTCCTTCTCCATCATATTGCTAAATAGCTCTCGTGCCTCTATCATATGACGAGATGCACCATTATCCAAGAACCAAGCACTCGTTGTTGTGCTAGTATAAAGTCAAGAAATCATTGAGTAATCCTTCTCAAATGTTGTTGCAAACTCATCAAGTTTCATCTCTATTGATGTTTCCATCTGTGTCTTTTCATTACCCTTCTTCTTCTTCTCCAGACATTGAGATGCATAATTCCCATTCTTATGACATGAGAAGCACTTGATTTTACTCAAGTCCTTCTTCTTCCCTAACTGTGATGATCCTCCATCACTGTTACCCTTCTTAATATAACTCTTTCCTTTTCCCTTCCTTATCTTGTTGACAAGGGCCAAATTATATTCATTATGTCCCTGCTTACTGCCTTTAGACTCTTCTTGATCCGAAATTGATCTTTTAAAGACTTGGTTACGTTTTAAGCATGAGTTCATTTACCGATTAAGGATTGATGAAAGAAGAAGAAATTAATGTGATATTGTAACAACCATAATAAGAAATGAAGATCAGAATGTAAGCAAAAATAACAACAAATTTTTTAATGAAGTTCGACAAGATTGCCTACATCTTCGGGCCTTTGTCTCAGTGGGTGAGGATTTCTTATTTCTCTCCAATGCTTCAAAAGTACACCAGAAAAGTGTCAAAAGGATTACAAACTGGTCTGGCTATGTTTTTCTCGACCTCAAGAATCCAACACAACCAATGACACTGAAAATGGTTGACTGTAGCTCCTGGAATTGACCCACAAATTTCCCCTCCTTAATGGATTCCATGCATAAAAATGGATTTGTCTTTCAAATTCCTCAACATTTCTCATGTTCTGAACCTCTCTCAATGATTCTAAGAACCCCTGGTTTATATATGTATTTGGAGTTGACATCAACCTCCCAAATTCCTCCCAACTTCCTCCCAAGATCTAGCCTCGGGCTCTAGATCCCCCAATATTGGCTAAAATCCATTAAAATCAACTGAAATAACCACAAAAAAACAAATAATAAGGTTAAAAACCCAAAAATTGGCAAAATGCAGGGCACAACCCCCTATTCCCGGGCTCATGGCCATATGGGAGGCTCCATATGCTCACGGGTTAGGCACACTCTGGTTGATCCCCTTGATTCCTTGCCCCCTGGTCGCATGTATGGCCATGTGTCCACAATCCTAAAATCCACGTGCTCCAACTGACTTAGCCCCTGTTCGCAGCCCCATGCCATGTGCCTTGGTCAGTGGGGTTAGCCTTGTCGAGCGAGCGCTATACCCCAAAAATATGCCAATACAACTTATATATATGTTTTTCCACACGGTTAACAAGTCCCGCCATTCGCCCATCTGGTTATCCTAGGTTGTTATTTTTTTGGTCCCCACGGAGGTCGGGGGTTCAAAATTTGCGGGTAACAAAATTTTTTTACCCAACCAACATTGGCTAAATCTGGGGTGCCATGTGGCGCAATATGATTGGGCCACGTGTCACCCTGTGATTCATCCATACCACACAGTCAATGTACAGTTAGCACACAGTCAACATGCATAGTCACCTGCCACCTCATGGTCATACAACCCAGTCACCTATCCAATTAGCTGCCACGTCTACATCCATACAGCCCAAGCACCCTCCCACATTAGCATCTGTATAGCCCAATCACCCTTCCACATCATCTTCCGTACAACCCAATCACCCTGCCACATTAGCATCCATACAACCCAGTAGTCGTCTGTACTACCACGTGTCAGCCTATCATTGGGCTACATCATTTACGGCTTGCCACATGTAATCTGTACAGGTGCCAACTCAACCCGAAAATGCCAAATTCGAGTGACATGTGTCACCTCTTGGTGATTCCATGTCATCATGATGATGTCATCATGACATTATGATGGTGTCACCTGTTGTACTGCTGACGTCAGTAGTACGACCTATTGACTTTGACCATTTTGACTTTTTATCAGTTTGGGAAATCGGTCAGAACATGATATCTTTTACATATGGTGTCCATTTGCGAAAAATATTATATGGCCAGAATCAACGCAACGAGCCAGATGCAATGGTGCTGGTTTCGTCTGATTCTAAGAAATTTTATTTTTAGGCCTTCTTGAATCCATTTTGGGTCATGCCTCCCCACTAAGACCTTTTGGTCCTCCAAAAGGGTATTAACCAGTCATCAAGTGCAGATAGGCCACCCCACTTGTTCTTTGTCTTTAAACTCTGTCTTGTGCACCTGTCTCATCAATATCAATTGAAAAACAACCATGACAATTGACAACATATTGTTAGCCACTTGTACCATTTCACATCTTACTGAAGCCACTACCATCCATGTTGAAAACATTAGCAATGTTAACATCAGAAATATGAGTGCAAGTGAGATAATATGTTTGAAGTACTTGCATGACAATAGCTTATCTTGAAGCAAAGTATGATTGAACTTCCATTCTACACCCATCTAATGTTCATGCTTAAGATCAATTGCTTGATTTGGCACAATTATAGGTGTGTTTCTTTCATAAGATTCCTTCCTTAATTGTTCCATTGTTTGAAGAGATTGATTTGCCTTTAAGTGATGAGCATGTACAACATATTCATTGCCTTCTTTAGTTAAGTGATATTGATTATGTTCCCTGTAGAAGATTGCTTTGTGACCATACAAATAAGGATTACCTAATACCATTCCAGATTCATTGAGTGGCACCACATCACACATTACCTCATCCACAAACATTGATGAAATTGCAAACTTTAAAGTGCATTGCTTCGTTATGTGCAATTTATGATTGTTGCTTATCCATTTAAGTGAGTAAGGTTTATGATGCATCTTAGTGTTTAATCTCAATTGCTTAACGACTTCCTATGAAATCAAGTTAGAATGAGATGCACTATCTATTAATGTATCGATCTTGGTATATTTCATTATAACCCTTATGTGAAACAACTTGCATCTATAATCATATCCATCACCAATTTTACATGTCAAACCAACTGTTGTGATTTTAGTCTCATCACCTGAATCATATCCCAATTCTGTTGGTCGTGTTGATGTTGCAATTGGTTTCCTCCCTTTCCTTTCTTTGAACCACTTTGGTCTCTTCTTTGGGTGCAATTGCCAGCAATGGTCATCATCATGCTCTTCTTTTTTGCAATGTTTGCAAGAGAGATTCTCTTCCTTTATTGTCGTTGAATTTGATTTCTTTCCATTCCCATTTATTTTGTCCTCTTTCCTTGAATACGATTCCCCTGATACACCAACTCTTGTTTTCCTTTCTTCAATGCATGTTACTTGAGCATAAACCTCATCAATATTAGTAGGTCCAAACATAAATATAGTGTTACAAATATGTGCAGGCAAACCTCCTATATACTTCATAAGAGTTTCTTGGGTATGTAATGGAATGTTTAACATTAATGTCATCTTACTAAATCCATCTGTGTATTCTTGCACTATTTGTCCCTTTCTTAGTTTAATACCTTGGGGTGAAATCACGGAGGTGGGTAACACTTTCATGACAATCTAATCTCCAAAATTCCGAAAAACATTGTTTCGGCCGAACTAATATACTTTTTCGGCCGAAAGGTATTTTTTTCGGCCAAACAATGGAACGTCAAATCGAACGGTACAGTGACAACACCCTCATTTTTTGTGTAGAAATTTAGTTGGATGGAATTTTTCCATCCGAAAATATGTTTTCGGCCAAAATATATTTAGGATGAAAACTTATTTCGACCGAAAGAACTGTTCGACTGAACTATTCTTTTCGACGAACTATTATTTCAGTCGAAAAACTGTTTATATATTACCAACAAAACGTTATTGTAATGTTTTTCCCATCTCTTCCTAAGTGAATGATTGTGAGTGGTCATTGTGTTGGCGTGGACGCTATGTTGGTGTGGTCGTTGTGTTGGCGGGCACTCCTTCAAGCAGTCGGGTTGTTTTCTTGGTGGGAAGAGCTTCAGGTAAGTTGTTTCCATGTTCTCCAGTGTTTATATTACTGTAATGCTATTTAGATTACTGTAATTGTGTTTCTTTGTTACTGTAATGTTGTTTCTTTATGTTGTTTCTGAGTTTTTGTTTTTATATTACTATTTTTCTAGTTTATTACCCTAGTTTAGTTCCATTTTAGTACCCTGAGTCTCGCCAAGTCCCTGCTGAAAACAGTCACCCCTAGAGACTCTTTAGTCATACTCTCCATTTTTTTGGACACACCTAACACACTTAGAGGGGGGGTGAATGAGTGTGGCGATATTTTCCCCAAAACTTCCCTCTTACACAAAACTTATTAGTTATCATTCAACATGTACTCATTACTCATTGTTTTCATTAATAATCAGTTAGATGTGAATACACATCAGAAACATATATCAACAATATATCATCAACAAATCATCTCCACAAGGAACACAAGATGTATGTACAATTTTTCTTTTTATTATGGACTTCAATCTGGTGGTTTTTCAGCAACAAATGAATAGAGTACAACTCTACAAGAGAACCATATCTATATGCAAGACTCATCTTACATTATTATCACCAACTAAGATGAGGCAACAATCCTCAACATATATCAATCTGTACCATAAACAAGTGTATCAACCACATGCACCAACTTGTGCCAAACAACCTGTAATCAACCTGTACCATAAACAAGTGCATCCAACCATGTACCAAGTATATACCAATCATGTGTCAACTAATCATCAACAATGAATCATCAATATGTACCAACATCATCAACTATACACCTCATGTATGTGCCAACTCATCAACTGCTTGTCTCAACCATGACTAGTTTTGGATTAGTAAACAACCCTAACTTGAAATAATCATGACTTTGTACCTATAATGAATAAAGATATGAAACTGATACACAATGTTCTTCATTTTTTTTAATGCAATTCCTCCAACTTTCACTACTTGGAACCTCTGATAAAGGGAGTTATAGCAAAAATGGCATACCTTGTTGAATTCTGACTTGTTGTAGACATCGACCTTGTAGAGCGTGCCACGCATGGAATATTTGTTGAATAGATATGAAACTATTAAAAACAATACTATAGAATGTACTCTAACCAACACAATTTGTCTCACTGAATTTGGATCTGTTATGAACAATTTATGATGTTTTTACCCGAAACACCCATTTTAGACTAGTTTCAGGACTAGCCACAAACCCTATTTTCCACGGAGTGTATCTCCAAAAATACAATGAACCAAAAGATGAATTGTTTACCATATATACTTGGATATGTTTCCTCAATTTCATATCAATCTCATGGTCTGAATCATTATATAAAAAAAATTATTGCGAAAATGGTGAGATGACCTGTAAATAACATATCTTAGAAAGCATCATCAAAAGAATTTATCCTCCCTTGAATTCCGACCCTCTTTTCTTCAACTTCCATCTGAAATTCGGCTTATATGTCATTTTTTTACCTCATTCACCTATAGATATTCAATATGCTCAAGTGTGATCTACACCAAAAATTGTCAAGAAGCTCTCACAAGAATCTCTCCATCAATACTCCAAAAGATATTCTCACAAGAAGCTCTCCATTGATCCACAAAAAGGATGACCTACAAGAGACCATTGCTATCTTATTTATACTTTCATCCTCTAGGTCACTTAACCTATTTTCATTATTTTAGGGTTAACCACTTTCCATAAATAGAAAGTTCTCCAATACTTTATCATTTAAATAATCCTTCTTGATTTTGTCACCTTACTTTATCATTTCTTGATTTTGTCACTTCTCTTTATTGTTTAAATAATCCACCTTGACTTTGTCACTTCACTTTATCATTTAAATAATGATATATTATTTTAGGTCACTTTGACTTATTTGACCTTGGGCGCTTCAAGCCTTCATGTGGGGGTGCTTCATCTTCCTAAGGCCATAACTCTCAAACCATGAGGAGTTATGTGACATTCCACATACCACCGGAAATGATGTAACAAGCAATATCCATATAGGATAGTTTCACCAAAAAATTCCTTGATCTTCATCTCATTATTCCACATACAATCATGGGTCCTCCAAAAATTCTTCTAGGATAACTCAATCCACAAAGCGTCTCCCCGTGAGGGATTTCACCATAAGGGGACCACTTTGAATTTCATCTATTTGTGCACCTTATCAATCATGATAATACAATGATGAGTCATATATACATTTTTCCAACAATGCATCATATACGAATGAAACCACATTGATCCATCTTCATCATGTATCAATGACAACTCATTGATCCATATTCATCATATCAATGACAACTCATTGATACATCTTCATCTATGCACTCTCATCAAGGACAGTACATATTACATTACATAAATCATGAATAAATCAATCCTTTGGCATCAATCAATCAATGACATCAATCAATCAAACCATTGGCATCAATGGCAACATGATCCAATAATCTCCCCCTTTGGCATTGATGGCAATACCAATATTGATGTCAACACCAATTACCAATTATTGATTTCAACATGTAGATAATGCATGCTCTACATCAATAGTCAATGTGACTATCTCTCCAAGATGTGACTATCTCTCCCAATCAATAATCATCAATCACATCAATGTGTCTATCTCTCCCCCTTTGACATCAATGGCAAAGGGCCATTTTCCTCTTGGAGATGCTCCCCTTGCTTGAACTTTCATTGGGGCTTCTCCCCATGTCTGAGTTCCTTTGATCTTCCTTTGAACAATCTCTCCCCTTTTGAACAAGGGATGTCACTCTGATGTAATGCTGAAAATACATCGAACATACTCCCCCTGTGTCCATCATTCCTCCTGGAATTATGCATCTGATAATTATCTCCTCCGAAAATCATGGGAAGAAGAATGACTCCCCCTATGGGTATGTCTCCCCTATCTTCTCTGCGAGATGAACAATGTGCTACCATATAACGATACTTGGACCTGTTCGTGCATCAAACTCATGCTATACCAAGCATCATGAAGCAAAAGATATGTCGACAATGAAATAAAGAATCATGATCAAAATATCAACCAAGCACATTCTGTACAAAAATGTGTGATCATCATGCACACCACCTATGTACATCAACCATGTACATCAACATCATGCAATGTGCCAAAAGATATCATCCATGGAATGTATCAATCATATGCCTCTATCAATATGCCAACATGTGCATCTACCAATATTCCAACCATGTGCATCCACCAATATGCCAAACATGTGCATCTACCAATATGGCAACCATGTGTCATATCACTCATGATATGTCTCCATCATGAACCAAGTACCATAACCATGTATCAAACAAATACCAATTGTTGTGATGATCAAGTAATACCAACAACATAGTATCATCAAGCATATGCCATATATGAGTGCACCAAAACATGTACACCACCATGCACCAATACCACAAAATGATGAATACCATACATGTATGCCAAATCCTCCATAAAACATGTGCCAATCAACTTGCTAGTAGGTGCCTCTACCAGTGTACTAGAAACGTACCAATCATGCATCAACTATAGATCATCCATGATGTACAACATGATCAATTTTACCAACCACATGTCTCAATGTGTAGCCCATCCATATGATAAATGCATGCATCAAGATTTCCAACAAGTAAGCTTCCAATATATCATCAAGATATATCACATAACCAAGGTGTCATAACTTCATTGTCATAACCGGCATTTTTCTTCAACAGAAAATGGATCAATCCATACTCATGGGTTAGTGTCATGCACCCAAGATTTTATTTTACATCATTACCTTACATAATCCAATATAGAATCATGAAATATTGCAGCAAACAATGTCATAACCTGCAATAAACCATGTTAGACCCTGCATCACAGAGTTATACCATCACATCAAACTGCAATCCCTGTGCATAACCCTTTTCTTTAGGTTTCACCACTTACACGCGGCCTACTGCACAACATCTCACATATGTACGCGACCTATTCAAGGTCACTTGTGTATGTACGCGACCTATTCAAGGTCACCTGTGTATGTACGCTACTGTCACCACTGTCACCCATGTATGCCTCAACATATGACACTTTTGAACTTCCCTTCTGTCTTTAATTCTGTTCTGGCTGCTCTATCTTATTCACCCACTTCTATAGATGTCCCTGCTCCTCAGAACTTGAGCTCTGAGCATCCATATTTTCGAAGATGTCTCCCTTCCTTACTTCATTTCTTCTTCTAGCCATGCTATGTGAAGTCCTCATCGTGGACTTTCTTCTTGTGTTCCAGCACTCCTGGGATTTGTGGCCAAATCCACTACAGTTGTAGCATCTCATGGTGTTACAGTGAACAACAATGTGTCCCACTTGATCACATCTCCAACACCTTATGGTGTTATAAAATCTTCCATTATATTTCCTTTCATAAGATCTACATTCAAAATATTTGTGACCATATTCATTACATGAATAACAATGCCCATGAAAAATACTTTCATACCTTTTCTTTGGTGTCCCAAAGATAACTTCTTGATGTCTTCCTTGCTTTGTTCTTTTGAAATTTTATTTTCCTTGTGTAGATGGTTTCTTTGCAACATTGTCTTCCTTCTTTGATGAACTTACCTCATGCTTCTTTGAGGTGCTTGCTTCAACATGTGTAGCTTCTTCCTTGTATCCAAGTCCCGATTTATCATACGGTGATCTTTGAATTTCCAATATCTCATCCAAGATTCTTGAGCTATTCAATAATTTGTTTGACTTCTCTACCTTCTTTCTAAGGTCAACAACTTCAGCTTCTAACTTATGACATGAATCTTCCTTTTCATTTATTTGATTCTTCAAAATTTCTTCTACCCTTTTGGCTTCTTCAATTTGGGTCTTGAGATGAATAATAGTTTCAAAACTTTTGTTAATCTCATCATCTACCTTCATATCTTATTTTTCATTCTTTAGTCTTGTGATCTCTTCTTCCTTTTCTTCTAATTGAGTCTTATTACTCTCTTCTTGTTCTTTGAGCATTCCCTTTAAATTCAAGATGTGCCTTTGACTCCTCCTAAGAAACTTCTTAGTGTTATCCGAAAGATAGTTATAGTGTGTATAAAAATGATCACTTATATATCTATATAAACCCTCTTCAACTTCTTTTTGAAGTTCTGATAGATTTTCTTCTATTCTTTCCATGGGATAACTATCATCAAACTTTACACAAACTATTTTTAGATCATCTTCTTCACTTGAGAAAAATTCAACCTCATCACATTTTGAATCATTGCAATCAAGAGTATTTGGAGATTATTTACCTTTATTTGAAGTATCTTCAAGATCTTCGTTTTTTCCAACATCATCACATGATTATTTTCCTTCATTTGAAATTCCTTCAACATCATCACATATGAAATCAAGAGTTGGAGATTCTTTACCTTTAATGATCTTGATGGAGTGGTCTTCAACATCTTCTTTCTTTTCTTGACATGTCTCCTCCAGCTTTAGCCATAGAAACTTGGTGGAAGTGCATTGTTCTATTCTATCTTTGATAGGGCTTGAGAGTCCACTAAGAATGGTCTTGAGAGACAATGCATCATTCTTCTTTCCTTCCCTTTGAGCTGCAAACTTTGACTTGTTCTTCAACGAAATTGATCCACCAATGGCTACCTTCCACATAGTCGCTCCCATTGTCTTGAAATGCACTCTCATCTCTATTCTCCAAGTAGAATATTTTTCCTCATCAAGGATTGGTATTTCATCATCCATTTTTGTGTCTATGGATCTCCTTCAATATTTTTAAGTCTTGTAGTGAAGTCCCGCTCTGAAACCAATTGTTGGACACACCTACCACACTTAGAGGGGGGGGGGGTGCGGGTGAATGAGTGTGGGGATTTTTTTCCCAAAATTTCCCTCTTACACAAAACTCATTAGTTAGCATTTGACATTTACTCATTACTCACTGTTGTCATTAACAATTAGTTAGATGTGAATACACATCAACACCATATATCAGCAATATATCATCAACAAATCATATCCACAAGGAACACAAGATGTATGTACAATTTTTCTTTTTATTATGGACTTCAATCTGGGGGTTTTTCAAAAAAAATTGAATAGAGTACAACTCTACAAGAGAACTAGATCTATATGCAAGACTCAACTTACATTCTCAACTCCAACTGAGATGAGGCAACAATCCTCAACATATATCAATCTGTATCATAAACAAGTGCATCAACCATGCACCAACCTGTGCCAAACAACCTGTAATCAACCTGTACCATAAAAAAATGCATCCAACCATGTACCAAGTATATACCAATCATGTGTCAACTACTCATAAGCAATGACTCATCAATATGTACCAACATCATCAACTATACACCTCATCAACTGCTTGTCTCAACCATGACTAGTTTTGGATTAGTCAACAACCCTAACTTGTAATAATCGTAACTTTGTACCTATAATGAATAAATATATGAAACTGATACAAAATTTTCTTTGTGTTTTATTCAATTCCTCTAGGTGTCACTACTTGGAACCTCTCAGAAAGGGAGTTATAGAAAAAATGGCATACCTTGCTGAATTCTGGATTATTCTAGAGAGAAACCTTGTAGAGCGTGCCCCACATGGAATATTTGTTGAATAGATTTGAAACTATTACAAAACATACTATAAACTATACTCTAACCAAAACAATTTGTCTCACTGAATTTGGATATGTTATGAATAAGTTATGACATTTTTACCGGAAACACATGTTTTAGAGTAGTTTCAGGACTAGCCACAAACCCTATTTTCCACAAAGTGTATTTCAAAAAATACAACGACCCACAAGATGAATTGTTTACCACAGATACTTGGACATGTTTTCTCAATTTTATATAAATTGCACGGTCTGAATCATTATAGAAAAAAACGTTATTGCAAAAATGGTGAGATGACTTGTAAATAACATACCTTAGAAAACATCATCAAAAGAATTTATCCTTTATTGAATTTTGACCCTCTTTTATTCACCTTCCCTATGAAATTTGGCTTAGATATCCTTTTGTTACCTCGGTCACCTATAGATATTCAATATTCTCAAGTGTTATCTACACCAAAAATGCTCAAGAAGCTCTCCATCAATACTCCAAAAGATATTCTCACAAGAAGCTCTCCATTGATCCACAAAAAGGATGATCTACAAGAGACCATGGCTATCTTATTTATACTTTCATCCTCTAGGTCACTTAACCTATTTTCCTTATTTTAGGGTTAACCACTTTCCATAAATAAAAAGTTCTCCTATACTTTATCATTTAAATATTCCTTCTTGATTTTGTCACCTTACTTTATCATTTCTTGATTTTGTCACTTCTCTTTATTATTTAAATAATCCACCTTGAATTTGTCACTTTACTTTATCATTTAAATAATGATTTCTTCTTTTAGGTCACTTTGAATTCTTTGACCTTGGGGGCTTCAAGCCTTCATGTGGGGATCCTTCATCTTCATAAGGCCATAATTCTCAAACCATGATGAGTTATGTGACATTCCACATACCACCGGAAATGGCATGACAAGCACTATCCATCTAGAATAGTTTCACCAACAATTTCCTTGATCTTCATCTCATTATTCCACATACAAGCATGGGTCCTCCAACCAT
>ML777908.1:96424-116085 GCA_009831015.1 Picea engelmannii | reverse complement strand
AAGCTGACAGTGTTACCCACTGGTATCTTCACAGAAATGATAAGGCTGGCTCGTGATGAGACCCCCTTTCCCTTGGCCATGCAACCAAAGGTCACTGCTCTGGCGTGGTGACCAGATAGTGGCAATGTCATACTGCTGGATACCTATGAACATAATGGGATGACTCGTGATGAGACCTCCCATCCTCTTGGTTCGGTCTTGTTTTATTATTTTTCTTAGGGTCCCTTTAGTTTCTTATCGAGAGACCTTGTATTGCCTTCTCGGGGATCCCCTGGGCGAAGCATCTCTAGGTTTTATTTCCTATGGATTTCATCTTTTACCAGCTGCTTTTACCCCCTGGGCCTTTAGCCCCTTCTTCCCACAAGACAAAGTGTAACCCTCAAAAGGTCATCCTAATGGCCAGACTAGGGGAATGGGATAGATGTGCAGGAGATAAGATGTAAAATGATAAAATGGTGGGAGCGGACGATGGCTCTGCAAACCCCCCTTGGTGGCTAACAAAAACCCATTAACATCAGCTTTCTAAGTCACCCCATCAATCACCCCAACAATGGTCAAGTGGATTAGTGTAAGATCCAAGTAGTCATCAGAAATGAAAGGAACCTAATGCATATATAAGAGGGTTATAACGATCAAATATGACACATACCATGATACCTTGGACCAATTACCTCATGGATCAAGAGTCCTCTCCGATGCAAGTCCAAGCTGATGGTGATGGAAGCTGTTGTTGCTAACAGGACAAGTCTGGCGAAGAAGAAAAAGGATGGGCCCTCCAGGGCCATGCTCAGGTCAATCCTGCTCTCGGTACTTCATGTCTAGGACCTGTGGGCCTCGAGACATGATCTCCTAGTTATCCCTAGATATCCGGGATAACAGGCCTCAAACAAAACTTTCATTCAAAAACTCAATGATTAACATGATTATGTAATTCATGCCAAGTTTTGCATTTTTCTGTGTTCTTCATTTCATAACAAGAGAAAGAAATATTCATTGCTAAGAGTCATTTATATTTGGACTAGATTGACAAAACACATCTTGAAACCAGCTAGTGAGACCTAATGATAATGGGTAAGTAAATCTCCCCCTATGCTTCACATGTCCTACATATTGTCATGAGTCTTGGTCACATCTCTGTGTAAGACATGAGTAACTACTTGTGTAGATTTGTTTTTTTCTTGAAATTCATCCGATCAACATTTAATTTAATATACTTGTCTTTTTACTCAGTAACTGACTGAATTTCACTTTTTTCAGTCTCTAGAACAACCAAATTCAACACTCACTTTTGATATGGCTTCTCTTCCAAACCATAGACTCTTATCATAGTAAATTGCTCAAAAAGGAACCAATCTCCCACTTTGGTGGTCTTTTCCAATTGTAGTGACCCTTTGACTAAAGGAATAATTATAACAAATACTTCATTTTGGATAATAAAGTCTAATTTATAGAAATAAAAGAGTCTTAGATGGGAACTAATTATTATACTCATTTATTACTTCACACATATTGACCAAAGTTATTGAATTCTTATCTTATTGATGATATTTATATTCATATAATATAACTTCAAATTGACAACTTATTAATTAATTCATTAATAACCTAGACATTAGTAATTAATGTGTTTATTGAACCATAATATTGTATGTGTGTTGGATATGTAGGCATATCTAGCACACACATATCCCACACATAGACGATAATAACAAGTGATGTTCCTTATGCATATTTTTAAAATGTTCACAACTAATCATGCATACAAATAAATAAAGTAAATCAAACTTCAAATAATCCTCATTAAAGAAAGAATAATAATTCAACATTCATCCATCTTTAAAATTGAATTATTATAATTTAAACATGGTAGGAACTATGTGAGGAAACAAGGAATCATATATCGAATCCCAAGTTCTTCATTTCATAACAAGGGAAAGAAATATTCCTTGCTAAGAGTCATTTATATTTGGACTAGATTGGCAAAACACATCTTGAAACCATCTAGTGAGACCTAATGATAATGGGTAAGTAAATACCCCCCTATGCTTCACATGTCCTACATATTTTCATGAGTCTTGGTCACATCTTTGTGTAAGAGATGAGTGACCTACTTGTGTAGATTTGTTTTTTCCTTGAAATTCATCCAATCAACATTTAATTTAATATGCTTGGCTTTTTAGTCAGTAACTGACTGAATTTCATTTTTTTCAGTCTCTAGAACAACCAAATTCAACACTCACTTTTGATATGGCTTCTCTTCCAAACCATAGACTCTTATCAAAGTAAACTGCTCAAAAAGGAACCAGTCTCCCACTTTGGTGGTCTTTTCCAAAGTCTCCCACTTTTGTGGTATTTTCCAATTGTACTGACGCTTTGACTAAAGGAATAATTACAATGAATACTTCATTTTGGATAATAAAGTCTAATTTATAGAAATAAAATATTCTTAGATGGGAACTAATTATTATACTCATTTATTACTTCACACATATTGACCAAAGTTATTGAATGCTTATCTTATTGATGATATTTATTTTCATATAATATAACTTCAAATTGACAACTTATTAATTAATTAATTAATAACCTAGACATTAGTAACTAATGTTTTTATTGAACTATAATATTTTATGTGTGTTGGATATGTAGGAATAGCTAGCACACACATATCCCACACGTAGATGATAATAACAAGTGATGTTCCTTATGCATATTTTTAAAATGTTCACAACTAATCATGCATACAAATAAATAAAGTAAATCAAACTTCAAATAATCTTCATTAAATAAAGAATAATAATTCAACATTCATCCATCTTTAAAATTGAATTATTATAATTTAAACATGGTAGGAACTATGTGAGGAAACAAGGAATCACATATCGAATCCCAAATGTGATCCTCAATTGACTTAGAATCACCCCTCCTTTTAAACCCTTAATTCCATCTTGCATCTCTCATCCCTCCCTTTGTTGAAATATGTTGGAGTTTTGACTATATTGATCTAACTGTAGATATAATCCAAATGTGAAAGCATCAAACCTTTCGACCTAACATCTCTAGTAGACAACTAGTATAACACCAAGTCAACTAGTATAATCAAGTCAAGGTTCAATGGTACCAGCATAACAGAAGGTTTGTTACTAGAAAAGACATGTCTAAAAGTTTTTTCGTAAATTATGGTTGTGGAGTTTACTTCAGTTTTGTCAAAGCACAAATTCCTTACACAACCTTCAGGCCACTGAAACCAATCCTATATTCTATTAATGTGCATGTAGCTGGATTTTCATTAGTAGGGTCATGTGGGTATCTAGGGATTTCCTGCATGATTCGGGAAATTAAATTAAAGGCTAGTCACGTGATCAAATAAATAGTCAATTCGATGTTTGAATTCTCTTACTAGTGTGTTAAGTAGCCATGAGGGAGAATGATTATGTTACTTTATTGTTCATTAGTGATTATTATGGGAATGGTCTCATAAATGTCACTAAAATTGAGAAGATAAAAATAGAGGATAATCATGTTTTCTAAAATTATGTCTTAAAATTTTCAAATTTGTAGCAAGATATTAATTACATGTGTGTGTATGTGTTATGATACACATGTGATTTTTGTTGTATTCGTGATATAGAGTAATATACCTTCATAATTTTATGAGGGTCATGTGACCTAACACTAGCGATATATCCACTCATAGTAGAAACATTTTCTAATGAAAACCCATATCATATGGGAGTTTTTATGATAGAAATAACATTTTATCCCTATCTTCTAGTTAACAAAACTCTTCATAAGTATTGATTTTTCATTGAATTTCGATTTAATAGTATTTTTAATGGTATATCAGTGTTTTGTAGAGTGATCTCCTTCTCCATTGCCAAATGATTTAGCTAAGAATTGACATCTTTATGCCAACCCCTATTAAGCCATAGGTGGCTTTGACTAGAGTTTGAAGAAATCATAGGTAGCATATTTTCTTTCTTGTTAGTAGTCTCTTGTGCCTGTACATTAGGTACCTAGTTTTAGTCACTCCCTTAATGGGGAAATAACTAATTATATGAGAATAGGATAGGTTGTATGATATTAATTTTAAGATTATAAATTATAAACACTTTTGAATTTTCTCATTATTTCTCCATGATTATAAAGAAATGCTACAACCCAAATCTTCAAATCCATATACTATAACAAGATTGATGAGTGTCTCAAAAGGGGTTTATTTTTTTCCCAGAGCCAAAATTATACGATTTACAATTGTTTTCAAGGTCAAAATAGGTTTTCTATCCTTCATTGATCATTTTCTCAATGCTATAATTTTAACTAAACTTGTGATTAAGGTAAACTCCAAGACATTTATATGAAGAAACTTCTTCTAAGTTGTTATTGGCATGTATCCTCTAAGTTGTTATTGGCATGTATCCTAAAGGGTTAGCATATGTATGTGTCAACTTCCATTAAATTTTTATTATATTTTACCTCCCTACGATAATGGTGTTAGCCATATGGGATAGAAAGGGATAACTACCCTTTTTCCAAGGATGCTTATGAAGCAGAAAGGAGGAGTCTTTGAAAAAGTTGGTAGGGAAGGTGATAAAAGTGGAAGAAAAACAAGCGTGTGGGTTGGCTAATTGGGAGGAGAAATAATTCTTGAAAATTGAAGAGGACTTAAAATTACTTTATTTGTTATTCACATATTACTTTGTTGTGTCCTAGATTGTCGTTGTTGTTTGTGAAACTTTGGAAATGGAGGGATATGATGTTAGGTTTAATAATCAACAACAAATAAAATCAAAACTATATCAATCTAGGGAGATAGGGAGTTTATAGTTAAGAAATCCCTTAGTGGAAATATGGTTCCTTTATGTAACAACTAGGTATAAATCCCTTAGAGGAAATCCCTTAGTTTATAGTACAATTAGGTCCCTTTATGTAACTTTAGGTGATCATAAAATATTTTACAGTTATGTATTTAGTTCAACCATATCCACAATTATCCAACAATTTGTCCTTAAATCTCTCAAGTGATCCAACTATATAATATAAAATTTGCACAGTTTATATGTTATATAATATAACATTATTGAATCTGTGATCAGATAAGAGTGCAACACTTAGTAAAGCAATATTTATTATGTGCCAAGATTAAAGACATATCAAGTTGTTGTACAGTAAACAATGAATCCCAGCCAACCATCATATATTATACACTATAACAAGTAAACTATGGAAAATATATTGGAAAATATGGAAAATATATTGAATGATTGAATTTAAAAACAAAACATCATAGAAAAGCATTTTCTAGATCACAAAGATAATATAAGAATATCACCTAAACTACTCCATTATCATCATTGTAGACATTACCATTTGGAACCATTAATTTTGTGACAATTAAGACTCACTCAATTGCATCTTTTTCAAAATATATATGCTATTAAAACTCACATTACTATTTGTAGAAATAGGCTTCATTACCACCATAAATTTTGTAACAATTAAGAATCACTCAATTGCCTCTTCTTCAAAATATATATCCCATTAAAACTCACATTATTATGTTTACAATAGTTTATGATCCACTTACATTTGAGACTATTGTCATGATTGCTCTCAATCAACATGAATTTCCACCTCATATGATTATATTTTATCTAGATTTCTAACTCCAACTAAGCCTCACAAATATTACATTTGCTCCACCTCATCTTAATTTATATTAGGAATACGACCAACCCTCATACCCATCCCATGTAACATGACAATAAAGGAATTAGTATAAAACTCAATGACATTTAAACAATGCTAATGGGAAGTTTAGCAATTGAATATGATCCATGTTCATGCAAGACCTTCAACTCATTGTGATTAAAACATGTTGATGTTATTAGTGGGTGTGTGAGGTTATGGAGATTAAACTTTTTGTTTAATCTAATGCATTGCATTATATGTGGTCTTATATGCATTGCATTATATGTGGTCTTAGTGGATCCAACCATAGGGAACTTTTAAGGAATCTTAAAGATATTTTCTAATATGTTTTTTTAGTGGATCCAAGCATAGGGAACTTTTAATGAATCCCCTTGCTTGCTATTTTTCTGAATTGATTTCCTTTGGGGAACCCAACTTCTGATTTCAATAAATTCTATGCGTGGGTTTTATTGATTATTATGAAAACATTATGGTTTTATCTTTTGTCCCTTATCCCTTTAGTCATCAGTCCGTGCCTGAGCATTCGGCCAGGAGCTAAATCGACGGTCGTCACTTCGGTGTTTAAATACCTATAGATTCAAATGCCTTGTTTTTCTGTGCATGGATGATGAGTGAAGGATACAAATTTTCCATGTTGTCTATCCATTACTTATCTTTGATTTGATTGATTCATGGCTGAATGTTTAGTCTTTGTGCCTTCTTATGAACGAGTACCTCTGCGGCTTGATTGATTAAAAATTTGATTTCTCTCTGCATTTTTAATTACTTGAACTTGGGTACATCTCTGCATTTTTATTGATAAACTCTGCATTGTGGATAGATATTGAGGAGATATGGTGACACAGGATTCTCCAAACATTCCTCACAAACGCTCTAGGTTCTCCCAAGAATGAAGAACATGAACTACTTCTTCGATTGAGACTCTGAGTGACCAACAACAATCTCGTCATAAGATATTTTCAAACGATTATGTGAATAGATCAACTGCATAATGTGCTCAAGTAAGTGCTATGGATGCATCCTTCTTAAATAGGTTGCACATTGATACTCCTACACCTGAGAATGTAGGGAATACCTCAGGACAAGAGAACATTTCTGGTAATTTTATTTGATTTTGTTTATTTTTGTTGTATTTTTGTGTATTTAAATTTATGTGAAGTTAAATATTGTAATTACTTTAAAATGTGTGTGTAGACAATGAGTTTAGAGCAAGGAGTGACAATGAAAGAAAGAGTGGTTTTCATGAAGATTCAAATGTCGGTGTAGAGGGTGAAGATGGATTTAGGAGACCGCGTTATCAAGAAACAAAAGATTACATGCTTACGTTCACCTATCATTCGGATGTTGGTGATGAACTTCCCTGGGAAGGGATTACTAAAGCAATGACGCTTGAGCGCTATTGAGGTGTTAAAAGGAGGTTGAAAAATGATTTGGTGGTCTTGGAACTCCCTCGAGAGAGTAAACAAAGCTTGCAAATTGTTTTGCATTCATTGGAAAACTTTATGGATGCATATCAGAAGATCGGGCCAACCACTGACAGTTTTTTCGAGCTAATGAGGTGGTGAAAGTCAGAGGTGATGGGCCCTGATAAATGGGAGGCAGTAAAAAATAGAGTTTAAAAAGAAGAAGCCATTTTGATGTTCAATTTCAAAGAGGGCCCAAAGCGGACGATGTTGAAGGTGCAATATTTTAAGCACCCTGACATTGCAGGACATCTGTATAACAGATTTTTGGCGACATGGAAAATTTCCGTGGAACGATGAGGTTCCACACTATTTTGCAAGACACTTTTTTGCAAAGTTTTTTTTGCACATGCACCCTGATTATACTAGTTTATCGTCCAAATATTATGGGACTGGTAGAGGATCGACACATGATCGCAAAGGGGCATATCAAAATGCAACATTGTCAAGGCCTCCACAACCTTTAGTACCTCACCCAACAGGGGAATTTGCTTCACATTCAGAGTTGCGGGCTACATCAGAGGTTGGCAAAGAGGTCAGAAATGCAATCAAGGAAAATTTGGAAGCGATTTTTTATGGTGTTGATGTTGGCATGAACCATCGGCAAGCAGAAGCCAATTCTCGAGCCATATTTGTTTATAAAACAGATGCAGAGTTAGATACCATGTCACCAGAAGATGTTTTGGAGTATGCAAAATTTTTTCAGGATAGTTGGAAGGTCATTTAGAATGATGACCCGAACTACGGATTGTTATGTGTTCTAGTTAGTAAATTTTTTACGCATTTTAGGATAGTTTACTTCTTATTCTAGATTTAATATCATTGTATCTATAGAGATAATCGAGTTGTTATTTCCATTAATTGTAGTTTGGAGATATGTTAAATGAATCTCTAGTAAGTAATGGACTTGATTCCACAAGTTTAAATTTGGATGGGTTGAATAAGGTATGTTTTTTTTAATAGTTGTTCAATCTCCACTCTTTTGAATAAGAGATCAACAACATTTATAATTTTGTATAAATGTGAACACATTGAATTCTAGATTTAGTTCTTAGTTGTGTTGTTCACAAATCCCTATTCCATCTCCTACTACTTGGGCAGGCTTATTTCAATTATCATTGGGAGAGTTTGAAGAGGGTGGGAGTTCACAAGTATCATTTAATGTCTTAAAATCATTTAAATTTAATTTGTTATAATCATTTAAATTTAATTTTTCAAATTTTCAAATTTGAAATGTGTTATATAAGCTAATGTAGAGAAGAGAGTACCTAAGAGTGTGATTGGGAGGGATATTGGGATTGAGGAGGAAGTGGAGGAAGCACCTAGATTTGGGAAGGATGTGTCCATTCAGGATGATTCATAAATGTGTGTTTTTTACTTTTATCAAATTTTTGTTTTCTCAAATTTTTAGTTTAGTCTTTCCTATTCAACGCTTTGATCAATTATTTTGAAATATGTAGAACCCCTAGATAAGTTTATCATTGTCTTAAATGGTGTACATTCAAACTTATTTAAGTTTAGATCATGATGAAGACCTAATTTTGAACTTGAACAATTGAATGTTTGAGAACATACTCTATCCCACATCAGAAAAGAGAAAGTTTCTAAATTTTCTTTGATTACATTCATTGATTTATTATTCAAGAATGACGTAGTATGGACATTTGTGTTTTCTACATACAATGAAGTGAATTCCTTCTTGCCAAGGTATTTCCAAACTCTTAACTAAATTGGTTACTAATCACAAAAACCAACATTCAATTAGATTTACATATAAGCTCACACATATTGTATATGTGAGCTTGAGTTAGCTCACACATAATTTCAAAGAGAATTTGATTATATCTAATATAAATGCATCCCATTTAAATGGTTTTTGAAAAATGACTTAATATACATGTGCATATTTGTGTTTTCTTCATGTACATGCAAGATTATATGAGAACATCTATTCCACCATAGAAACAGGAGATAAGTATTTTCTGGAAGAATGGTTTTTAAAATGGAGATTTGTGAACTTTTTAAGATATAAGTAGTTTTTTGGAAGAATGACTTAATATGCAGATTTATGAGTCCTTTAGTTTGAAAGGGCATCATGAAATTTGATTATATGACCACTGCAGAAGAGGAGAGAAGTATTTTATTGCTAAGAAGATTAATATTTTATTGTTGTGTAAATATGATCAAATAACATCACCTGGTATGAGAATTTTTTAAGGATTTGAGACCTTATCCATAAGGAGAATTTCACCTAAAGGATTTGAGACTTTATCCACAAGGAGATAAGTATTTCATTGGAATAGTGACTTAATATGAAGATTTGTGAATTTTTTCATACACAGTTCTATATTTATTTTCAGATTATTATCTAACTCTAACTCACAATTTGTTTTACCAAGAACACAATAACATCACCTGGGATGAGAATTTCACCTGAAGGATTTGGGACCTTATCCACAAGGATAATTTCACCTGAAAGATTTGGGACATTATCCACAGGGAGATAAGTAGTTCATTGGAATAATGACTTAATATGGAGATTTGTGAACTTTCTTCATACACAGTTCTATATTTATTTTCAGATTATTATCTAACTCTAACTCACAATTGTTTTTACTAAGAACACATTTTTTCTTTTTAAATTTTTTTAAGATTTTAGATAAGATTTACAAATTGTTTAAATCATGTATGTTTAATGTGGAGAGTAACTATCTTAAATTTTTTTAACTGTTGTTGGGTATGTTGGGTATGTTATTATTTCTTATTGTTTATTTAATATTTAGTTACAATATCTATGCTAATATGTGTTATTTATTTTTTTATTATTGTTTTTTATTGTTACAGATGTCTAAATTATATTTGGTGGAAAATATGTTTACAATATATTTTGTGGGAAAGAGTATGTTGGAGGATGAGACTTAACTCTTTTGGTATGTATGTCAATTTTGTTTTAATCACAATTTTTGAATTCTGTATTATTTCACAAGTTTGAATTATAAATTTTTTATTTTTGAATTCTGTTTTTTTTGCAGGTTTGAATTGCAGGTATGAAGTGATCTATTTTAAAGAAATGGCTTAAAGTCCAGAATTTTGGAGTTAAATGTCTTAGTTTTTGTTATCATCCTAAAATGAATGTGGAACCTATGTATTTTACAGTGTAACTATTCAAACTTTGATTTTATATATATATATATATATATATATATATATATATATATATATATATATATATATATATATATATATATATATGATTTCTCAAAGTTGATAGAAGAAAAAAATGGCAAAGTTGTTAGTAATGAACTAATGTTTTGTATATTCTCATTTTTACAATGCATTAAATTAAACATCAAACTCTTAAATAATTTTTTGCTATGTATTAATTTAAATGTTTCATTTTGTGTTCACTGTGGACTGTTAAAAATATGATTCTATTGATATATTATCGAATAATTTTAGTAGAATCATTTTAGCAAAATAATTTTATATTAAAAGATTTTTTTTTTCTAGTTACTAATGACCAAATATTTTTCTGCTATGTATTAATTTAAATGTTTTATTTTATGTTCACTACGGACTGTTAAAAATATGATTCTCTTGACATATCATCAAATAATTTTGGCAGAATAATTTTAGCAGAATAATTTTATATTAAAATATTTATAATTTTATATTAAAAGATTTATTTTTTTTCTAGTTTCTAATGATCCTGTTGGTTACATAGATGCACTTAACTAATATAAAAAACTGAATAAAAAACTAAAAGAAACTAAAAGAAAAACTAAAGGAAAGATAAGCATATGAGATCTGCTAAATAAATTGGTTACATAGATGCACTTAACTAATAAAAAAAACTAAAGGAAAAATAGACATATGAGATCATAGATGCACTTAACTAAATAAAAAAACTAAAAGAAAAATAGACATATGAGATCATAGATGCACTTAACTAATAAAAAAACTAAAGGAAAGATATGCATATGAGATATGCTAAATAAATTGGTTACATAGATGCACTTAACTAATAAAAAAAACTAAAGGAAAGATAGGCATATGAGATCTGTTAAATAAATGAAAAGAAAAAATTAGAGTGTGAAATAATACAAGAATGTGTTGTTATTTATCTATTTAAAAATATGCAAAGCCAATAATACTAGAATGTGTTGTTGTTTATATATTTAAGATTATGCAAACCCAATAGATGGACAAGAAAAAAGTGAACTGTCAAACATACAAGATTGTATCATTGCATATCTATTTAATAATATATGATAGTAGACAACACGTTAAACCATGCAAAACCTATTTGAAAATATATGGTAGTAGAAAACACTTTAAACCATGCAAAGCCTATGCTGGTATGAACTTCACTAAAAGAAATAAATTTTCATGATCTACCAATTTCTTTTCAGAAAACTTTTTTTATTATTTTGGAAGAAGATAGTTAATGTGGAATTCAAAGGAGGAGGTATGCATTCAAGCATTGTGATTATTGTTTTTTAGACATACCAAGGAACAACACATACCCCTTGTACAACTCAGTTAACATGTATGAAAGAGAATTACATTAGGAAAATGATTTGCAGGCTATGGTTTAGTACTATTCACATAAACCCATATTTTTGTAAGGGTCTTCACTTGAATTTATGCAAGGTTGTATTAATTTCCTTAACTTTGTTAGAGAAGATCTATTAATTACAATTTATGCAATTTAATTTTAATGATTAACACTTCTAAATAAGTTTACATGAAAATCAACTTAATTATTAAAATGGAGATTCTAAATAATTTCAAATTTTAAATGAATATCAACTTAATAATTAGAATAAAGATATTGGTATATATATATGATATTATTATTAAAGTGTTATTACAACAAGTGGAAGAGATGTTTAAATTGTTTTTAGTTGTTACAATATTAATTTAAAAAATGAAAAAAAAAAATTACCACTTAAAGAAGTCAATGCTCTCAAATCTAGGATAGAAGAGATGTTCAACTCTTCTTTGATTTGTACAATAGTAATAAAAATAAAATTCTCAAGATAGAAGAGATATTCAAATTAATTATAGGTAATGTTTATACAATAAAATCTTGAGATATAAGAAATGTTCAACTCGTTTTTTATTTGCGTGATAATGATAAAATAAAATGCTCAAAATGATGTGACAATAAAATAAAACCTTAAAATGGAAGAGATGATCAACTCTTCTTTAATTTTATCATGTAGTCATTAAAAAAATGCTCAAATCTAGAAGAGATATTCACCTCAAAATTCACATACCCTTAATAGAATAAAATCTCAAAATGAAAGAGATGTTTTTAACTATTCTTTAATTCTGTGAACAATAATTAAAAAAATTATTCAAAATAAAAGAGATGTTCAATTCAACTTTAATTTATATAGTGTTCGTAAAACAAACTAAAAATTTGAATGCGTTAAAATTTGAAACAAGATATTATTACAATAAAAAATATAAAATATGAACTTTAACTTTTTTTTTAAATTAATGAAATATTATTAAAACAAAATGGAAAAAATAATATTGAAAAAAGTAAGTTTTCAATGGAAATGGTGTTTAACAATTTTTTAGTTTAAAATAAAATTCTCACAATACAAAAGGTATACAACTCAATTTTGATTTGTGTAATGCTCATAAAATAATTTTGATTGGTGTAATGGTTGAAAAACACAGATAAAATATGGTTGAACCATATTTTATCTGTGTTTTTTAAGAATGATCTGGAGTATTTTATACATACCATTTTTATACATATACTATTTGGAAATATGGTTGAAAATAGTCAAAACAAGTCAAAACAAGTCATCAAATTCTGGAATGTACTTTCAATGAAAAATAATAAAAAATTGGAATGTACATGTGCCACTTGTTTAAAAACATCGTAATGGTATTCCATCTTCAATTTTTCGTTCATGATCGACCTTGGACATTTTCCATTTTCTAACTTTTTTATTTATTTATTGAACTTCTATTAATTTTATGAGCGTTGCACATACCAAATGACTATATTGACAACTTGTGACATTTGACTGGTAGTCTTGAAAGTGAACATGAGTATCGGTTTGATGGGTTTCTTGAAAAAAATATCATTTCAATACAACGGATCCTCTTTCATATATAAAACCGTTATGATCAAAATATTCTAATAGCCTCATATTTTATTCTGTGCATCGCATCAAATAATATTTCACGTTTTTAGTGTTGTATACATGTGCAACCATGGCAAAAACATCTCCTGCAAATAATTGGATATATTGGACAATAAATAGTTCATGTTAGATTATCACACAAGTACATCTACAAGTTATTTGAAAAAAATTAAACATAAAAATTACCTTCTCTAACAAGATCAGAAACTCTATCGCCATCAACTGACACTATAGTTTCATTTGATTCCATCTCCTCTGAGCTTGAAAGTGGCATTTTCCCTTTTACATTAAGTTTGGTATGTCTCCAAGATTTAACATATCCTGTATTTTCATTTTCGCAAATATCTATGGATTATGTGTCCTCTATGCAAATTGAACAAAAACAATACTCATTTCTTCTATCAAATGCAGACACATTTTGAAAACATTTTGTTTTAACTGAATGTATTTTTTGTGTCCCGGGTATTATACTGGCGTCATATGAGATTGATCTATTTACATCTTGGATTCCAACATACCAAAAAAAACTGCACAAGACAAGAACTTGTTAACTTGAAGTCTCTCAAGAAAATGATTGAAGCTTGAATATAAATTTGAACACATTCAAATAAAAATATCATCTGTACATGTGTAATATTTATATATAGACACACCTGCGCACATCCCTTGACGGATTATATTCATGGCTTAGTGCCATTTTTCATCATTCAACAACTTTTTCAGCGGATTCAAATCGATCGGCATGAGGGTTCATCTGATACCTTCGAAGTGCTCGTTTTACAAATGCCCCTGCACCGTCGTGCTCTCCTTTTCCATGACCAGTCTCAAAAAAATTCCAACAATGTGTAATGATTAATTTTTTATGAAGATGAAATAACCAATAGAATGATTGTGAATATTTGAACTGACCCACACACCCATCTGACCATATCCAATGTCGAATGAATCTAATTTTGCATTCTTTCAATGAATCATAAAATTTATAAAAACATTGTTGTACATAATGTGTGTCGTGTGATCGATCATCACTTATATAAAAGTGATATTCTTTAATAACATGTCTATTGTCGTTGGTGTTTTCTATGTTATCAATAATCCATTGAGAATGTCTATATAGAACGTGGACAAATATCGTGACTTGATCAGAATGATAATATTCACTCTGTATTTCTTTTTGTGCAGTGAATGTGTAATTCTTTGCAAAATCAACTACAGACAAAATTGTCCCTGGTGGAAACACTTCATATGATTGTTTGAATTGTAGTCTTGCCATCGAACTCTATGTGAATGCTTGGTGTATTTATAATTTTTTTCCTCAAACTTCTTCAAAAAATCTATCACACAAATTTTATCTACCTTTAAATCAATCCTTTTGGAAATAACATTTGAAGAATGTGGAGTCGTGTTGTTGATATATTCATATCTCTTTCAATTGACTGTTATATTAGAAAATGATTGATCATTCATATCAATATGATACTTTGAATAAAACAAACTTATATTTCCACAATGATCACATTTATTTCCACCAGCACATTTTTTTTTGTAAAATAAATCATCATCTTCTCTTTCACATAGAATTTCAAATATAAAAACACAGAATGTGGAAGGAGGAGGTAAACCTGGCCATAAAGTTTTACCAAAATTCAAAAAAGTATCATAATACAACTCAAATTCCATATGATAATGACAACAACAAGTGTCACGAACAGTGATGGGTCTAACAAACCATGATTTTTGTTGCACAAATCTATTGATGAAAATTTTAACTTCTTTGTGCTCTTCTTTGAACTTATTAAACAATTCTATTTGTGTCATTGGAAATATATGTTTTGGATGTTCTTCATATTGTTTTCATGCTATTATTCGTCACAAAACATTCCTCGTATGTGGTGAAACACAATATTCTTTCAACCAACAATTACGGGACAATTCTTTAACATTTTCTGCAAGTCTATCTTTGTAGGGTTGTCTAGAAATCATTGTCTAACAAGCTAGTTCTGTTGGATTACAGAGGGGGGGTGAATCAATAATAGCGTAATTATAATCCTTTTTCTTCAAATTTTATATCAATGTAGAATTATTATCCAATAATGAATAGTAAGAAATAAACAATCACACACATACACAGTACACCAGTGTTTTACGTGGAAACACAAATCGGGAGAAAACCAAAGAATATTTTTTCTTATATGTCTTGAATAATTACATTCATTGGAAGCACCAACTTCCTTTGTTTTCTAGCTACAACTGGAAGGAGGCTCGAACCCCCTAGTTTTTCAGGCTACAACCTGAGGGAAGCTCCAACTCCCTAATTCTCTAGCTACAACCAGAAGGACACTACAACCCCCTATGTTCTCCGGCTACAACTGGAAGGTGGCTACAACCACCTGTCATTGACCCGTCCTGCCACCCTGAAGTAGAAGTATAATGATGGAACCCTTGTCACACTATCACTATGAAATATACCGTTGTAAACCTGTATCCATAAATCTGAACCATACATCAACCATGCATCGACCTGTATCTCAATCTGTACCATAAACAAGTGCATCCAACCATGTACTAAGTATGTACCAATCATGTGTCAACTACTCATCAATATGTACCAACATCATCAACTATACACCTCATGTATGTGCCAATTCATCAACTACTTGTCTCAACCATGTACTCAACATGTACCTCAACCAAAAGCCCTCATCAATTTTATCATCCAAATCTGATTTGTAGCTTTGTAATAGACCTGGTGTATATGATCACATTCCTGCAAACCTTCCTTAACTTTAACAACAAGAGACTAACATTTTCATCAAACTTTTCTTTAGTATCACATGCCTAGTTTTGGATTAGTCAACAACCCTAACTTGAATTAATCATAACTTTGAACCTGTAATATAAAAGATCTAAAACTGATACACAATGTTCTTTAGTGTGTTTTATGAAATTCCTTCAGGTGTCACTACTTGGAACCTCTCAAAAAAGGAGTTATAGAAAAAATGGCATACCTTTCTGAATTCTGGCTTATTCTAGAGAGCGCCATTGTAGAGTGTGCCCCACACAAAATGTTCATTAAATTGATATGAAATTATTACAAAGCATACTACATATTGTACCCTAACTAACACATTTGGTATCACTGAATTTGGATTTGTTATGAAGAATTTATGATGTTTTTACCCGAAACACTTGTTTTTGACTAGTTTCAGGACTAGCCACAAACCCTATTTTCCACGGAGTGTAACTCCCAAAATAAAATGACCCACAAGATGAATTTTTTACCACAGATACTTGGGTATTTTTTCTCAATGGAATATAAATTTAACGGTCTGAATCATTATAGAAAAATTTTTATAGATAAAATGGGGAGATGACCTGTAAATAACATACCTTAGAAAGCACCATCAAAAGAATTTATCCTTCCTTGCATTTCAGCCTTCTTTTCTTCACCTTCCCTTAGAAATTCGGCTTAGATATCCTTGGTTACCTCAGATACCTATATATATTTAATATGCTCAAGTGTAATTCAAATGAGAGAGCCTTGCCTCTTATTTATACTCTCCAAGTAGCTTCCTTAAAAACATCTTCTAGGTCACTTGGCCCACTTTCCTTATTTTAGGGTTGACCCACTTCTAATTTCTCCATTAAATTTATTATTGAAAAACTTTATTTTGTAATCACTTTGAATTATAATACACTCATCACTTCACTTTATTATTTACCTTTTAAAATCCCTTAAACCACTTTGACTACTTTGACCTTTTGGGGCTTCTAGATGACATATGAGGGTCCTCCAACTTCGTAAGGCCATAACTCTCAAACCGTGAGGAGTTATGTGACATTCCACATACCACCAGAAATGGAATGACATATACTATCCATATAGAATAGGATTACCTTAAAATATAGCAAAAATCATATCAGTATCCATCAAATAAACTTGGGTCCATTACCCAAACCTGGGTTCTTTGACTTTACATGGTCATAACTCTCTAGCCGTGAGGAGTTATGTGACATTATACATACCACCAGAAATGGCATGAAAAACACTATCCATCTAGGATATTTTCCCTAACAAATCCGCTGTCCTTCATATCATTATTCCACAATTAAGCATTGGTTCTCTTACTCCGTAAAGTGTCTTCCTGTGAGGGCTTTCACCATAAGGGGACCACTTTGGAGTGCATCCATATTTACTTCTTATCAACCATGACAAAGCGATAATGAGTCATATTTGCATCAAACAATCTTGGGTCCATTACCCAAACCTTTGTGCTACGAGGATTTCTTCAAGGGTTGACATCAATGAAAACCAACCTAAATCAACAATCTCCCCCTTTGGCATTGATGGAAACACTCTGATGCAATACTGAAATAATATCACTCATGCTCCCCCTGTAACCATGCCTCTGTCCTCTACATATGATAAATATTCCTTTGTCCTCTGCATCTAATAAATCTTCTCTTCCTGGAACCATGCCTCTGTCCTCTGCATCTGATAAATCTCTCCTCCTTTGTCATCAATGGAAAAGGTATCTTTCCAGCTGGGGCTGCTCCCCCTGACTAAACTTTCCTATTATGGTGCTTCCTCATGTACATCTAAGACATATAAGATAAGAGTTCAAAACAAATTCAAAGAGAATTCATTTTGGAGTAGAAATAACTCCAAGTCTTTGGCGAAGATATTCAAAGGCTTCCCATGGAAGTGGTTTTGTAAATATGTCTGCCACTTGTTCTTTTGTTCCCACATACTCAACTCTGATGTTTTTTTCTGCAACCTGTTCCTGTAGAAAGTGATGCTTGATTGGAATGTGCTTCGTCTTGGAATGCATCACCGGGTTTTTTGAGATACTGATGGCACTTGTATTATCACAATATATTGGAATGGGATCATCATACTCAATTTGTATATCTGTCAAAGTTTTTTTCATCCAAAGAACCTGTGTACAACATGTTGTTGTTGCAATATACTCTGCCTCAGCTGTAGATAGAAATATTGATGATTGTTTCTTTCTTAGCCATGATACCAAACACTCACCTAAGCATAATGTTGCTCCATTGGTGCTTCGTCAGTCATCAATACAACATGTCCAATCTACATCTCTGTAGGCAATAAGTGATATATCTTTTCCTTATGGACACCATAATCCAAACTCTTATGTTCCTTTGAGATATTTGAAGATCCTCTTTATTTCTAATACATGTGATTCCTTTGGTGCTACTTGAAATCATGCCACCTATCTAACTGCTTGCATTACATCTGTTCTGGATGCTGTCACATATAGTAGGCTACCAATCATTGAGCTGTATTTTCTCTAATCTGTAGACTTCGAATCATCATCTTTTCTCAACTTACAACTGGTTTGCATGGCAGTGATAATTGGTTTGCAATATTCCATTCCGAACCTCTTTAACATTTCTCTGATATACTTGGTTTGAGAAATAAAAGTTCCTTGGTTGCTTTGACGTATATGAAGTCCCAGAAAGAAGGATAGTTCTCCAAGTAATGACATTTCAAATTCATTATGCATGTCTTTTGCAAATTTCTAGCTTAACCTGCCATCATCACTACCAAAAATAATATCATCAACATAAACTTCAATTAATAAAATATTACCTTGACTTACCTTGATGTAGAGGTTGATGTATGCACTTCATTTTCTGAACCCTACCTGTTGTAGATACTTATCCAGTCTGGAGTACTATGCTCTAGGAGCATATTTTAGACCATACAAGGCCTTATTTAATTTGCACACATAGTCTGTGTTCTCTGACAACTGAAATCCTTCTCATTGTTCAATGTAGACTTCTTCTTCAAGTTCCCCATTCAGAAAAAGTTAATTTTACATCCATTTGATATACTTTAACATTTTTGGAGCATGCATAAGCTAAAATCAAACGGATTGCTTCCATTATGGAAACTGGGGCAAATGTCTCTTCAAAGTCGATTCCTTCAATATGTGCATATCTTTTACATACCAATCTAGTTTTGTTCCTTGTAACCTATCCATCTTCATTCAATTTATTCCTGAAAACCCATTTTGTGTCGATCACATTCTTATTCTTTGGTCTTGGAACCAATTCCCAAGTGTCATTTTTCTCTATTTGATTCAATTCTTCATCCATGGCCTTATTCCAAAATTCATCATTGTTGGCTTCTTCAAAACAGTTTTGTTCAATTGTAGATAAGAGTGTTAGGTGTGTTTGTTCTGGTGAACAGATTTTTCTTCTAGTCTCAACTCCTGCATCTTTGTTTCCAATAATCTGATCTAAAGGATGATTCTTCTGTACTCGTTTGCTAGGTGTCTTTGGAGAT
>ML777908.1:31727-62179 GCA_009831015.1 Picea engelmannii | reverse complement strand
TTTCAAAGAGACACTAAAACCAATAGCAAATTACTTCAAAACAAAAACAACCCAAACTAATTTTCTCTGTTAACATGATTTATTTAGAAAAAGAAGTATTCTTTCACTAAACAATTCTAAAAAAAAACAATGTTTTGTAACTGAGATACACTCAAAGCAAGAGACCAAATCTTTCAAAATCAAACAAAGAAAAGATGGCTAAAATCAGCTCAAAAATTGTCAAGCAGACTATAAACAGTGAAATACAGGCCCCAAAAGTTTATCCCAGGTGATCAAAGAAAAACTAGGTATCAGAAGACAAAAAACCCTAATCCAAAACTTTCTATAGGAGATGTCGCAAACTAGCAGTGGGGTACAGTGCGACGATTTAAGGTTTCCATAGGATAGTTATGGGTAAGGTGCATAAATTCCGCACTAAGCTAAACCGGCAAGATGTGACTATTTAAGGTTTCTGCAGACTGCATATGGGATACAGTGCGAAAATCCCTGTAAACAAAGGAAAATTGGAAAAAGGGAAAAGAGTCTAAATGAACTTTCAGATCCAGAGAGTATGGATGGATCCCCCACAGACTCAGAGACAGAACCCAGGAAATCAAAGAAAGAAAGCAAGACAAACTAGGAAAACAATCAGTTTCCCCAGTGTGGTCACCAATTTTGTTATCGGGATAATTGTTAAGTGCGGACACAAATCAATCCCCCTAGCTTCACTACGAAACTAGAACAAAACATGACAGTACACTTCTCTTTCCTTAGATTTCAATTATCAAATGAGAAATGGATCTAGAACATACCTTTTAAATATCGAAGATCTGACTTCGCCAATGTAATCCAAGCTCTGTCGCGAGGCTTATGGAGAAATATCTGCAAATAAACACAAGCCAACGAAGACAATAATAACAGAGTCTATTTGATATGAAACTATGTACGTCATCAAGGAATCATACAATATGAACAAATAACATTCATATAGGAAATAAAAGTATATCTATATTAATGAATGTGGAAGAAAGATACAACCAGATGCCTTGATGTTGTTAGGTTCCTTCCAACAATTCCTTGCTTCCCACACACTTCTAATCCATGGATTTTGAGACTATAGATCTAATAGGTACTCACAATCTATCTTGACAAAGAAAAACTCAAAGCCAACATACAAGCTCCAAAAAATCCAAGCTACAAAACTCAATAAAAAGCCAATCTAAGCTTAATCCCAAGCCAAGCTAACTTTCTCCATGAGAGCTCCTCTCCTTTTATAAGCTGAAGAGGATAAGGTGAGGAGGTTAGGATGATCCCACTAAATCATGAAATCGATTAAGATCCAAACTGTTCGGAGGCCACCTCACCATAGAAGTTTCTCCTTCTAGAAGCATCGAGAAAATGCTCATTTTTCCCGCGTACGAAGGCTGTCGCACCCTAGCTATAGTGCATCCCATGGAAACTTCGCAGTCTAGCTTTAGAGGAAGGTGAAAAAATGAAGCATTGCCACACCCTGTGTATAGTGTAGCCTACGGAAACCTTCCTTAATAGGGTTTTTACAAAGGAAAATACAACTTCTTCTCTCAGGCAAAGTTCTTCTCCCTTCTTTCTTCAGGAATTCAGGCCACTAACCCCTCTGAAGAAAACATATAGGTTTACATCATTAACGGTCATAAGGGTAACGAAAATAATGTGTAACATAATAATTATTTGAAAATTGTTGACAACACCGATATAGAAATTGACTTCTTGAGCAAGGAGACGATGAATGAATTTATGAATGTTTCCATTGTCAACTAGGATGATGACTTTCCTATGCTTAATGTAACCAATCAATTTGAGGGTTTTGGGAGTAGAAAACCAGTGAGAGAATTCAGTGAAAACAATGGTTCAAATTCAGGAGGATCAAAGGGAAGTGTAGGATCATCTGTTTTGGGTATCTCTACTTCAGGTGAAACCTCAACCTCTTCATCAGAAACATCCTCTGAAATGGCCATAAAAAGTTTTTATTCTTTATTCTTGTGCCCAGGAAAGTATTTATCAACACAATTGTAGCAAAGACCCTTGAGTTGGAATTCAACCATTTATGCCCTTGTTAATTTTTGGACCTTGAGAGGAGGGACATAAGGAGAAAGGGTGGTGGATTTTGGGTGGGGAACAAAAGTGGGTTTTCTTATCAAGGCCATTATGACCTATTATGCCTCCAGGGAACATTTATTTTCTTCCAACCAGTCTGGGGACGAGCCATGATGATCTGGACTTGGGTTTCATCCTTGAGGCCACTAATAAATCATTCCTAAAAGAAGGAATATTTCATGCCCTCCATGCAAAAATACAAGTGCTCAAAGGTAGTGATAAAATATTCCACTGTGCTAGACTGTTTCAACTTGGTCAAACGTCTTAAATGGCAGGTGTCTATGTCAAATTGTTCATACAACTCGACAATAAACTTTGTCCAAGAAACATACCCTTGGCATGCATTTCGATGCCATTACCACCATTTCCATTGTTTTGGATCCAAATAGAGAATGTTGTAATGAATCTTGGTCAACTCATCAGTAATTCCATGGAGGGAGAAATAATGTTCCATCCGAATAACACATGTTTGTGGATCTGATCCATCAAATTTGTTCACCTAGACTCAAAGAAGACGTGGGTCACGAGGGAGGGAGTTGGAATGAAAGTGCAGAGGTTGGTTGGAGTAAATGCCTTTAGTATAGAGAAGTGTGTCAAAGGAGGAAGGGCCCTAAAATATGTTCATGAATTGGTGGAGAGTGGAATTGACTTCAACAATTTGGTTACTAAGATATTCTTGGATGTGGTCCATTTTGGCATGGACGTGAATGCCATTATGCACTTTGGCCTAAAGGGAAGTAAGTTCAATACTCAGTTTTTTATTGCTTTCATCTTGGTAGATGGAAACCATGAGGGAATGAGGGGTGGGTCCATGGAAAAAAATGCAGATAAGTGATATATACCACTATGGTCAGGGAAACGAGAGGAATCCAATGGGATAAGTGGGAAAAAGGGGTGCTAGGAAGGGTATGCATCCACAAGGTAGAAAAATGGGTTAAGAATGATAGGAATCACAATGATCAAGGAAAAAAGGAGAATCCAATGAGATAAGTCTCAAATAAAGGTGCAGGAAGGACCCATACTCGTTTTTTTTTTAACTCTTGCGGAGTTATACTCTGATCTGAATAATACTACAATGTTGAAATGCCCAGATTCTTATTAGGAAAAATGTGTACTAATTTTGCAACTAGAAAGCAGGAGGCAAGGTTGCACGACAATATATCTTGTATGTTCCTTTTCTATTCGGTTTCCATCCCAAGGGCTAGGTTTTTCAGGGTTCCTACAAACAAGGGTTTTACCTGTGCTATAGCTCTTTGATATATGTCAGGGGTCGAACAATAGTACTCGACCCAATATCTCAGGGCACCAAATAAGGAGGCTAGATCGTACCCTTAGCTGTACTACCCGATTACCTAGGTCCTAGAGAGTATCTTCCCGAGTGTTGTTCTTGGTGGCACTATACCAATCAGGAGGTTGATTGGTTGATTTATAGTGGGGTTTAGGATACCTAGTAAATTCTATATATAAGCATCATCTAACACGCTACCACTTCAAGGGGTACCAACAGGGGTTACAAGGGTGTCCAATAATGTGAGCTTAAAAACATCTTGTATTTCCTACATGTATGCTTCCTCGACTACGAATTTATGCATTGAAACACAAATCATTGTAGTTTAAAGATGTTGAAACATATCTCTACCCTGAAAAAAATTTAACCCGCAATTCATGCCAAGGAAAGTGCTCTGATGCCACTTGTAAGGTACCAAATCTAATATAATATGAAAAAATAGGAATATTCAATAGATATCATTGGAACAACAAAATATGAGAAGAGCAACACCAAAAATAATACCTTGATTCAAATAAATCAATGTTCACTTGCCTCTTTGAGGGGGAAACCTCCAATAGAGAAGATCTCTATTACAATAATTCTCAAGACAAGCTTTTCCATGCCTCCTACTCTTATTTATACTAATTCTATCTTCTAAATAACGTTCTAAAGGAATCTCTTTCTATAAGTGGAAGCTTCTATTAGGTCTTATTACATTGACTTGTTCATAGTTATTAAATCGGCCTTAATAACTAATGTTGGCCTTTATTACATGGAAAATATATTATTCTATCTAAGTGAGGGGTTAGGTCCTTAACATAAAGAGGGAGAGAGGGAAAAAGTGGGGGAGAGAGAGAGAGAGAGAGAGAGAATTAGAGATGGATATGGAGAAAGAGGTAAAGAGAGAAAGGGGGTAAGAGAGGGGAAGGGAGATATAGATGGAAGGAAAGAGAAAGTAGGAGAGAAAGAGAGAGAGTGTGTGAGGGAGAGGGGAAGATAAGGAGAGAGGGAAGGGGGGGGGAGTGAGTGAGAGAGAGAGAGAGAGAGGGTGGAAGAGGGAGGAATTTGGAGAGAAGACAAGGAGAGTGAGTGGGGTAGAGAGATATCAGGGGGGGGATGATGGGGGAGAGAGAGGTTGAAGAGGGTTACAAGGAGAGAGGGAAAGACGGGGAAGAGAGAGAGGGAGATGGAGAGAGAGAGGGGGGAGGGGGCGGAGATTGAGTGAGGGATAGGGAAAGAGAGGTCAGAGAGAAATAGATGAATATAGAGGGAGGAAGGTAGAGGGGCTAAGAGGAGAGAGAGAGAGAGAATTACTTTGTGTTAACAGGAACACACATGCATGTAAGAACGCACATTATTTGAATTTTAAACTTTTTAGGGTGGGAGTGACAACTCTAGTGTACGTGATTGCTGAGTTGGTTGCCTCATATTTAGGTTTAGGATGAAAAACCTAGTGATTTGGTCTACAGATACATAAAAACCTCCATTTTTATGAATATCTATCCATATATATGTTTTTGACATTATTTTTATATAGGCTTCACAATTTTGTTATTGACAAAAATACAGACACAGATAGAGTCAGTTGTGAAGATTCCATATATATATATACATGTGTGTGTGTGTGTGTGTTTTAATTAATAATTTTTACTATTTTTAATCTATTTTTGTCTTGACATATATCAAAATCATAGAATACATACCTCTCTTATTTCTTCTATAATTTTTTTTCGGCTTAAACATTTCTAAAATTAATTTTGTCCCACTAGAGGAGATCAATATCTATGATCTAAAATAAATAAATTATCTTGATCATGTCAACACCCTCTTAGCATGAACGAACAAAAGGCATTGTAATTTCAAGGATATATTGACTTTCATAATTTAAAAAAAAAAAAAAATATATATATATATATATATATATATAATATAATATATAATATTATAAATTTCCAAAATATACACCACTAGAAAAATGGGTTCTCTAAAATTATACAAGTTTTTGGAATGAAATTCCATTGTTAAGGTACTTAGCACCTACACGAACAAAAACATATACCTTATATTTTGCTTGAAAAATAACATACCACTTTTAGTAAAATTCAAATTTCACATAGTTATTCACAATTTCTATGATTAAAATTTTCATATTATGAAATCTAATTCAATTTACTATGTTTCATATTCTTACGCTATATTCAAATTCATTGTAAAAGTACCTTGAATAATCGCTCCACGTGATTGTTGTTTTCCCATGTTTGCATTGCCACTAACACGTCATGAGATATCATCATTAGCTTGCACATACCATTATTTTCTTTATACTTTATGGATTATGAGTATGTAGTAAAGGGTTTTAAATCATCCACACTAAAGGAGAGACACCAAATGAAACAATTTGCAATGTGTAGTTAGAAAACCTGTTGCATCCAAAAGTATTTTCATTTCAGTTTGTTTTTCTTGAGAGATTGTTGGTGAGATTTCACATAACAATTGGTGGAGAAATGGATCTTAGTGGAAAGGGTTAATTTTAATTAGCTGATTTCAAGGAATCTTGGTGATATCACAAAGAAGTGCTTACATGGAGCTCGATGGAAGGCATAGAACTTAAGTGAAGGTCATGAATAGAAGATTGGGGAATTGCAATTTTGTAGACCTTGGGAGATTGTTATTCAATCTATGATTGTCATTGTTGTCCCTTTAAGAGCATGTGGATTGAGGAACACAAATAAAAATCCTAGCAATGTAAGAGTGTTGTGGTTGTTGTATAAGTTGGAGCTACTAAAATTTTCAACTGATGTTGATAAGGCTTATGAACCCCATTAACTTCAAATATTATGTTGTTGATATTTGTGATAACTTGTATAGTGAGAGTAATGTTGTATGGATGCACTAAATAGTTCAGATGAGGTTCATAGTGAATAAACCCTGTGATGTTTGTTATATATTATGTATAAAACCCATAATTTGCAATATAAGAGTTGTTTGTCGCATCTTTGTCCTATGGTTGTTGTTTACCATGTTTTAGCAAGGGTATAGTTTTCTTTGTTGTTTACTTTGACCTGCAAGTTGAAGGTTTCCTACATCAAGTGGTATTAGAGTGGGAGGGACTTGTGGTGAGGACAAATCTAACCAAGGAGATCATTGAGTACAGTTGTTGAGGGAGATAGGAAACATGAACATTGGGACTGGAAAGAGGCTGCCTACATCTACAAAGTGAGTTGCAAGAAAAAGTGAAGAGTGTGGGACAAAGAGGAGGATTTCCTATATGGAAAGGTCAAGAAAGACCATGTAGAGGTGGTGGTAATGAGGACATTATCAATATGAGCCTTAACAACAACTCAAAGAAAGGGAGAAACAACAACATTAGGTTATGGCAATGAGGACAACACATGTGACGTACTAGTATAAGAAGAAGTGATACTTTAAGGAGCTCAAAACCTTGAAGACTCAATAGTAAGAGTTATTTCAAGTTTAAAAGGTGGACCCATAATGGATATCTTGACATATTTGGGAAGCCTAAATCCATTTGAGCTAATTGATTGGATAGGTGGTATGGAGAAATTCTTTGAGTGTGAAGGAATACAAGACCTAGAAGAGTGAGTTTTGCATGCATGAAGTTGAAGGGACATGCTTCAGTATGGTGGGATAAGTTATAGTTAAATTGACAAGAAAAAGGAAAAGCAAAGATTAAGGATTGAAATAGAATGGTGGTTGAGCTGAAAAGTGAGTTTTTTTCGCTTTAATTTTGATGTGAATTGTTACGTAGGTTCTAGAGTTTTAAACAAGCTTGGAATATGCTAGCAAAAGAATATCGAGAAGAGTTTTATAGATTGTATACACTACAAGAACTACCATAATCCAACAATTCATACAAAGAGGAAGGAAAATTTAACTTTGTTTTCAAAGTTTGAAGGTTACCTCCTTTGTAATTCCCTTTGAATTTGATGATTAAACCTTTTCCATAGTGACCCTCCATTTCCCTCTTTCCCTTTCTACCCATCAACCTCTTCTAGTGGGTGAAACAAAAAATATAATAAAAAAAAATATAGAACTAGATATTTAAACCGTCACCTACATTGAGCATTAGGAACAATTGAACATTAAAAACATGTCAACCAGTATATCCCTATTTCTCCCTATTTCAAGGTATAAACCTACATTAACATGAACTAATAATAATCATATTAAAGATACACCACCAAAACATGATGAACCAAAGCAATGTTGTCTAAAATTTTATAAGATGTTAACTCTTCTTATAAGTCTTCTTACGAAACTATGCACTACGTCAAAACTAACTAACAAAGAAAGTGAAATAGAAAACTAATGCATATGCAAAATCATGTAAACAAGGAGCAAATGAAAAACTACAACACAACCTAAAAAGAAAAAGATGCAAGAAAAAAAAACAAAACAAATTAAAATTTTACAAAATCAAAATAATTTGGATTTTGGCTTTTTGGATTTATTTCGAATCCTTTCAAAATTAAATTTTGTTTTCATTAAAATTAATGAAATTCTTCTTGTTGTAATAGAAGAATTCATCTCTAATAATAAAGGTTTACATAAAATTAATAATTTTAGTCTAAAATATAATAAAATTGAGAGATTAGTTAAATATAGTTTAAATTTTAAAGATAACATGTAATTTTAGACTTTGTGATATCGAATTGTTGAAGTGAGTTTCAATGATATTTATGATTTATGTGGGTAGGAACTGGCTTTTTGTTTAGATGAGTCTATATTATTCATGGTATAGTTGCCTATTTAACAATGGAATATCACCAAGAAACGAGGAAGGTAGTGGGTGTTGAGAAACGAGGAAAGTGTAAAAAATTATCAAACTCCAACACCCTTATCAGGGAAGAATGTAAAAAATTATCAAATTCCAAGGTACACGCCCTACCCTTTTATATATTTTGAGCTTCCATATATTTGGAATAGCATAAATTGCCTAAAATTCATGTATTTAATCAATTGAGTAATTGATAACTATAATAAATAACAAACTCAATTTATGATTTCACTTAAAGGGCATTTTCATTGAACTTTGCAAACGCTTTGATTTATTTTTCATTGTTTCAATCATTCAAAGGATTTAATTTAATATAAAATATTTTATTGGTATTTGTTTTAAAACATTTTAAAAAATTATGTAAATAATTTAAATATAAAAAGATTGAAATACAGCATATCTATAAATATTATTAATATTATTGAATTTAATTATTATAATTTTTTAAATGAATATTAATATATATATATATATGTGTGTGTGTGTGTGTTTTAATAAAAAGATAAAGATTATAGATATATTTTTAAAAGGTTTTGGCAAGATCCTCAATCATTTATGTTTTAATATGGGTATCATTAACAAAAGTTATGATAATTGAATCCAATAAGATCACCTACTATAGTATATGATAATAACAATTTGGAGGAAGTGTCTTCTTACAAATATCTCTTAAATTCCTTCTTATTTTTCTCAATTTACAAATGTTGATTTTTGTAAGTTTGTTAATCAAATATATAGTGAAAAATTATATTTTGCAATTCATGTTTTTAAAGTGTTTTTTTAATATTTTTTATTTTTTTAATATGTTGATATATTTATAAGATTTTTTTTTTTTTAATTTAGAAATATTATTATTATTATAAAATTTAAGAAGTTGTATTTTTCAATTTTGGGTTTAGGGAAAATCACATCAAGGAGGGTATTTGTGAATGTTTTTGGAGCAAGATATGCAATCATGGCTTTCAAAACTGCAATTGCAGCGTTCAAGACTATTAGCTAACAAAAGAATAGTGGTTCCATTCAAGGTTTGACGACTGAGCTTTCAAAACCTATGAAAAACGTTAGAGATTGTAAATCCACATCAAATGAAAAAAAATGGGTAATTCTTGGTATGTGAAGGATGGATGAAGTAATAGTGGAGAATATGTGTGTGTGTGTGTACAATTTTATGCAACTAATTTCAAATTTGTAAATTTCTTCCAATTGACTCAAATAGTAAACCCTAGGGTTGTTACACTGAAATTATGATAGAAAATTATAGCAGCAAAAACATACAAATTAGAGAGAAATTATCCATGCACATGAGATACAATTTTCTATTATGTAAACTTTCCAAATTTAGAAATTCCCGAGGGAAAAATCATCCCTATCAACAATCCACAATAACAGTGAATATGAGGGCAAAAACTCGTCCTCTCAACATAACCAAATTCAACAAAATCCCAAGAAAATTTCCAGCTTGCAAATTTGCTCTAGCACACCTGTACGGCCTGTTGCTACCCAAAAACCCTCAAACATGTGGCCTACAAAACTGCCCTCGCATGTGCGGCCTGCTTTTTTGTTGTAAGATTGTCACACATGTGACTGTATGGACTTGTTATGTACCACACGTGTGGTTGTTTAGACCTGATGCTTCCATACGTGTGACTGCACGAATTGTTGACACATGCAGCATATACCTTCCTCACACTTGTGTTGTTTTCTCTCTCCTCTCTCACATGTGTTATCTTCCTCCTAAGATGAAAACAAAAAACAAAATGTCCAAGAACCCTAGGCTAGATTCTCCAAAATTGCAGAAAATCCCTTGCTGAAATCACCAAGATCCATAGAAAAATTTCTTACTCACTTATTCTAACTCCATAATGTCACAATGAGATTGTCACAATCTCTTCTCTCCTTTTATAGGAGTCCAAAGTGAGTTCAAAAGCCCTTATCTTACTCTATGGAGCCCTCCATTGAACTCAACATTAAATTATAATTATTTATTCATACATGTGGGTGTGAGACCCCAACACAAGCCCACAAATCCCGTCAACAAGCCCATGAATCCCCAAGCTCCAATCGAAGGGTGTTTTCACCAAAAAGTGCAATGAGGTGCCAACAAATATACCCACACGCCTGACACCAAGGAAACTTTTGGGAATTCCTCCTGGAGCTACAAAAACATCAACACTCACTCTTAGCAAGGGAGATATTCTCACCCATTCCATTATTACCTAGAAGTATCTTTGTCTCTCACACTGAAAGTGGATTTTATTCCCACACTAGATATGCTACCACAATTGCACTCTAATCCACCTGATTGGATGCTCCCTCTATCACTAAAACAAATCTTGTTGTATGGAATGGTCCCTCTTGGGAAGACACACTGCTCCTCGAAGCCTCCTACTTATGAGCTTCATGTCTATCTTCCTAAACCCATGACACCTTCCTAACAATCTTGGAATAATCCTCTCTCCCATTTGAACCTAAAAGTTGACTCCCTCTAAATGAATGAATCTCCCTGTGATCCTGATAACTCCCTTTGAAGTCAGAATCCCTCTAAATCTACTGAATCCCTATGAAGTCGGGCTCCCTCTGAGTCTGCACAACCTTTAGATCTACCTTCTCCCTAACCTCTATCACTTTATTGCTGCTAGCCATAGCTCACAGAGGATGGCCCTTTATCCTATACAAGTTTATCTATCTAACTCCAAGAACCATTGTTGATTTAGATCTAGATCCTCTAGGAATGAATAACACCTTTTTATCTCAGAAAAAAAAAAAATGCATAACCCTTCTCCTCAGTCGTTGAGACTGATAACACACTTCTCTTAAGTTCTAGAACCCATAGCACATTTTTCACCCTCAACACATCACCTGGCTCCATCTGGAATTGCATTGTTCTAGATCCCTACATTGCATGTCTGGTCCCCATACCAAGCTCCATGCACGTATCTAAGATAGTCTCTGTGAAGCTCTCAAACAACTCTCATGAACCTCTCATATGACATGAGGCTCCACTATCCACCAACCAAGTCTCACTAATAGAGAATGTAGCAGAAAGGGAAGAGACTAATAAGAACTCCCTTTGAATAATGTCTGCAACTTTATCAACCTCTATTGCTGATGCCTACTTCTTCCTCCCTTCTCTATTTTTCTATGGACACTACGAAGCATAATGACCATACTCATGAAAAGAAAAACACTTGACCTTGCTAAGGGCCTTCTTCCTTCTCAATTATGAATATGCCTCTCTCTATGGAGAACCACCTTTTCTTCCCTTCCTGGCATGAGAAACCAGGTTATGTTTCTCATCATCATTTCCTCTATGTTTACCATTCCTTGACTCTATTTGAGCATGCTCCTCTATTCAATTGGTCCATAGTCTGTCAAAATATGGCAACTTCTCTTGTGCAAAGATCCCCTGTACAAATGGTTCCCAAGACCCAAGAAGACCACTCAATGCCACATTTACCAACTGAGTATCATCGATTGCCTCACCAATGGTTGCAACATGATCATGAATCTAAGTGATCCTCATGAGGTAGCTAACAACTGTGTCTGAAATATACATCTCAATAGTTTGGAGTTGGTGCTTCAAAATCAATTTCTGACTTACATTCTTTCTTTGATGCAAGCACACCAAAGAATCATACACATATTTAACTGGCTTATATTCAGAAATGTGAGGAATTAGATGATCCTTCACGGAATAAAACAATATCTGCTTGGACTTCACCTCCTTGATCTTATTTGCTTCCAATTCCTACGGATCAGTAGGAATTGGAACCACACCCTCAACATACTCTTTGAGATCATTATCCTCCAAGAGAAAGAGAATCATGACCTTCCAAGCCTGGAAATTTGTTGCCCCTTCCAACCTGTCCTCAATCTTAAGAGTGTTCACCATTGTGACTTTCCCAGAACAAAAACAAAAATCTGCAACAAGAAATCTTTTTTAACACCAATGCGCAACTGCAAGTGTCTAGAGAATATGACCCTTCTCTCTCTTCAAAGCTTCAACTCTGATACCATGTCAAGTTTTATGAAACTAGTTTTAGATCTGAAAATTTCTTCAAAGTGACTCAAACAATAAACCCTGTGGTTGTTATCATTGAATATTTTTACACTGAAATAATGATAGAAAATTACAACATCGAAAACATAAATATTAGAGAGAAATTATCCATGCACATGAGACACAATTTTTTGTTCTATAAACTTTCAAAATTCGGAAATTTCTAAGGGAAAAATTATCCCTCTCAACAATCCACAATACTAGTAAATCTGAGGACAAAAACTAGTCCTCTCAGCAAAACCAATTTCATCAAAATCCTAAAAAATTCCCAACTTACAAATCTACTCCAGCACAACTGTAGGGCCTACTAATGTTAGTCGTATGGAATATACATATTATCGATGTTATTCATATGGACTGTACGGAATGATGACGTCATTTGTTTAGACTTTATGGACAACTGACGTAAGCCTATATGGACTTGCTTCTGCCCAAAAACCCTCACACGTGTGGCTTGCAAAACTCTCCCCACACATAGTGAAGCCGAGCGGAAGAGCACGGTTCGTGGAAGACTCGTGCGAAGATTTTTCCGCTGGGACTTCAACGAAAAGTTGAAGTTCCTCCCTGGAGAAGGTAAGGCCGAGTTCCGCTGGAACCGTCGTCTCAGCTCTGCGTCCCTGGCCGCAGGCCAGCGCCTTCTACGCTGCACCAGAGGATCACCCAATCGAAGCCCTGACAGAGACAGTTCGGAGAGCTAGGGCTATTGGGAGCAAGCCTGCGCAGGCCCACGAATGTAGATATCCAGCAGAGATTCTCCCATGGATTCCAGCGGGGGCTCTGCCCCTCCTCTCATCCCGCCTCCAGAGATCTCTGCTTTCAAATAATTGATAGCTGCAAATTCGAAGCGCCCCCCCATGGCTAGTCAACAGAAGTTTGTCAAGAAATTAGACTCGATCCCCACGGTAGCACTTCCAGAGGAAGAAACATGCAAAGTTGCTCTGAATCTCGCCGAGAGAGGGTTAATAGGCCAGTTTACAGGCCTCTGGCCATCACCAAAAACGGTAGAGGACTGGACACAAAGAAACTGGACACCCTTGATAAAAGAGGGGGTCAAGAGTTATTTTGTGGGCAAGGGGTTCTTCGTTTTTGTCTTTGAAAACCCGGATGACAGAAGCCTCATCTTTAGGAATGGTCCATATTTCATGGGACCACAAGGCCTGTACCTAAACAAATGGACTCCTGACTTTGATCCCTCTCAGGATGTCCCCTCTGTTGTCCCGGTGTGGGTGCGACTTCCCCATTTGCCACTCCACTACTGGAACCAAAAAACCTTCCAAATCATTGGTAACGCGCTCGGAAAATACATAGATCAAGCAACAAGGAAAGATTAGTACTCATGCGCCCGAATCTGTGTAGAAGTCGACCTAGAAGAGGGTTTGCCTGAAGCAATTAAGCTCGCCGTCGCTGGATGGACACACATTCAGGAACTGGATTACGAACAAATTCCTTTCAAATGCAGACACTGCCACGGTCATGGTCATTTTGCAAAGCACTGCAAGAAAAAAGCAGAGGAGCAAGCAGACAACACAAACGAGGATCAATGGACAGTAGTTCAAAAGAACGCCCATCAAAAAAGGGTAAATGGTAAAGGGCACACCTCTGGAGCTCCAGGCAGTTCCAAGAACAAACAAGAAAAGGACGCAACCCCAAAGGAATTAGAAAAAACTCAGATCAACCCAGCTGGTTCGACAGAGGAAAACCAGGTACATACAGAAGCCCTCCCACCCAACAAAGAAGGAGGAGAAGCTATACAGATAGAGGCCTCACAAGGTATCCCTTCCAACCCATCATATGCTGAAGTAACAAGGAAAAAACCAGTGGATAGCTCGGGCTCTTCAGAGGATGAAGCCTTTGAGCGCCCTTCCAAAAGAGCAGGCAGGAAATCCCGCAAAGAATTAAGGGAAGAGGAGGCAGAGAGACTCAAAGTTCAAGGAAGTCAAACCACCATAGAAATGTCCATCGAAAGAAACACCAGATCAAGGCCCATAAAGGGAGGCCCTTCTCCCCCCCTTAAGTAAATCATGAAGCTCGCCTCTTGGAACTGCAGAGGACTGGGGAATGCCTCCAAAGCTGAAGCAGTCATGGACCTCCAGAAAATAGAACCTTCAGACATCCTCTTGCTCCAAGAGACAAAGATAGAAGGCCGAGCGCTTCTAGACATCAGCAAGTCAAAGTGGAAGAAAGGTGCAGGAAAAGCAGTTAGTTCAAGGGGCTCTTCTGGAGGGCTGGCAACTCTTTGGACAGAAGACTCATTTATGCTCAACAAATCTCATGAAACCCAGCATTGGATCTTCACGGAACTGACACATTGTGCAAGTAAGCTGACTATCTCTCTCTTTAATCTCTATGTCCCTGTCACTTACTCTGAAAAACGAGAATGATGGGCCTCTCTCTCAACATTTTTAGAGCAGCATAACCCAAGTAACATTATCCTAGCAGGAGATCTTAATATAGTTCTGAAATCTAAAGAGAAAAGAGGTGGCTCCAACAGTAGAGATCCGATGCTGACCTCTGTGGAAGAACTATTGCAGCAATGGGATCTATTATATTTTAGTCCCATACGCGGCCTTTTCACTTGGTCCAACAACAGAACTGGGACGGAGCATATCTCTGCATGTTTGGATAGATTTCTGGTACAAGGCTCCTTTATAATGGATAAAAAGATAATCAAAACAAAAATTTTACCCAAGCTGACCTCTGATCACAAGCTGATCCAGCTTCTCCTCGAAGATGAAGAAGATCTAGGACCCCTACCTTTCCGCTTCAGCCCCTTATGGATAGAGAGAGAAGGCTTTTTCGAAACTGTAAAAGAAGCCTGGGCCAAATCATTTTCAGGATCCTCAAGTTTTGTGTGGGAGAAAAAATTGAAGGCTACAAAACAAGCCCTGAAGGAGTGGATAAAGAAACCAGCCCCTACTCCAACCAGCATAAGGAAAGAAGCAGTGGACACTTTGGAGACCCTGCAAACAGAAATGGAAAGCAAAGAGATTACAACGGATCTCTTGGAACAAGAAATAAAATCCCAATCCTCAACATATCGATCCTTTCGAAAAGAAGAAGAATACTAGAGAATCAAATCTAGGAGTCTGTGGCTAAAGGCAGGGGATCGGAACACCTCCTTCTTCCACAGACAATATAGAGCCTGGCTGACCAGGAACCACATCTCAGAAATAAAGACAACAGAGGGCCAGGTCAACAAAGGCTTCACTCAAGTCAAAGATGCAGCGGACAACCACTTTAGAAACCTATTTAGTGAGGGAACCCAGGCCTCCGAAGGAGAAATCGCAGAATTCCTCTTGAATATTCCTCACCTAATCAGCCCTGAAGACAATGCTGCCCTCATCAGCGAGGTAACAGAGGAGGAAATTATCAAAGTTATCTGGTCCATGGAATCAGATACGGCACCGGGCCCAGACGGATTCACGATACATTTCTACAAAGTCTGTTGGAACATCATCAAAAGAGATCTTCAAAAAATGATAAAGGGATTTATGAGAAAAGCTAAGATCGGTGGAGGAATCAACTCCACTTATCTAGCACTAATCCCCAAAGATTCCAATCCAGAAACATTCGCCAGATTTAGACCCATATCACTTTGTAATGCATCCTATAAAATACTGGCCAAATTGTTAGCAAACAGGATCAAGCCTCTGCTCAAGAGGCTGATCTCCAGCCCCCAAGGAGGCTTCGTGGAAGGCAGACACATTCTCGACAATGTCATTCAAGTCCAGGAGACAATCCACTCCAGCAAAAAGCGAAAAGAGAAAGTTATGTTGATTAAATTAGATATGGAAAACGCGTTTGACAGAGTCAATCATTCTTTTCTCATCAAGGTTCTCCTCTCCTTCGGCTTCAAGCCCCATTTTGTCCAACTTATAAATGCCTGCATTGATAACCCTTGGATCGCCCCCCTTGTCAATGGTCGTCCCTCTAATTTTTTCCAAGCCTGGAGAGGCATCAGGCAGGGTTGTCCCCTCTCTCCCTTCCTGTACATCTTAATGGCAGATACCCTTAGTAGAAAACTCTCAGCTGAAAGAACTGTTAGCTCTCTCCCTGGTCTAAAATCCTCACCAGGTGTCGCTCCTCTTAACCATGCTCTCTTTGCAGATGACTCTTTCCTCCTCGAAGGTGCATCCCCCAGAATTGCCAAAGTCTTTGATACGGTCCTAAAAAGCTACTGTAGAGTCTCAGGTGCTCTTATCAATGAGAGAAAGAGTGAAATCTACAGTTGGAACACAGGCCAACAAGAACTCAATAGTATCACGAACATCCTGGGATTCAGAGGGCAAGCTAGCTGGGATCAGTTTAAATACCTCGGCCTCCCTATTACAAATGGAGTCAATAGAAGATCGCTATGGTTGGATATCATTTGCAAAATCAAAACAAAGATCACAGCTTTTGGTGGCTATTGGTTAACCAAAGAAGGAAAAGTCATTTTAATCAAGTCACAGTTGGCCGTGCTTCCAATCTACCAATCTGCATTTTTACTGGCCCCCAGAAACGTCATGGAACAGATATCTAAATTAATACGAGACTTTTTATGGCAAGGTGGGAAAGGAAACGAAAGAAAGATGCACTTAGCAAATTGGGACCTGATTAGACGGCCGATAGCAGAGGGGGGTCTCCAAATTCGAGATCCCGCCCTTGTTAATCTGGTGATGGGTGGAAAATTACTCTGGAAAATGGCCCACGAGCCCAATCACCCGACCAACAACACTTTACTGTCTAAATACGCCTGAAATTCGTCCTACAGAAACCTGCACTTCGATTCCTCTGCCAACAGCATGCAAGTATGGAAACTCTGTTGCAAAAGTAGCACCTTTTTCAATAAATCCCTGTACAGAGTGTCGGGCAATGGCAAGCGAATTCACATGTGGCAGGACAGAATAATGGGGAGCGATCCACTGGAGGAGAATGAAGACATAGCTGACATCGGAGAATGGCTAGCATGCGCAAGCAAAAATAGACTGTACGATCTCTCGATTTGGGATTGTCGGGGAGAATGGGCCAGTTGGGATCTCAACGGCATACCAGAATGGCTAACGCCTCAAAAAAATATCCTTGCCGAATTGTTGGAAGTCGCCACTCCTAAAAACCGCTATATGAGAGACAGGTGGGCTTGGGGACTGTCAGGCATCTACACCACAACAATAGGATACAAAGCACTTCAGAATACAAAGGACAACAGTCACTCTCCGACCTTCTGGAAGCTAGTCTGGGACAATCTAGCTCTCCCTAAAGTGAATTTCTTTTTCTGGACGTTGGTGCATAATAAACTACTTACAGGAGACAATCTAGAGAAGAGGAATATCGCAGGACCTCATAGATGCGAGCTATGCAGAAGCAATCCTGAAACAGCCCAACACTTATTTCTGGAGTGTAATTTCGCCAAGGAAGCATGGAGGCTCTCCCTTTTGGACCTGCAGATTCCAGCCTTCCCTCAGAGCACTGTTGTAGAATTGTTCGCCTCCTAGAACAATATCTATCCTTTTGGCATCCCCACCAAATCCTTCTGGCGAAAAATTTGGACAGTAGTCCCCAAATTCGTTTGTTGGCAAATATGGTTGGCCCGCAACGATCAAATTTTTAACGGAAATAGACACTCCCCTCTTCAGGTTGCAGTCAAAGCTAAAGCACTCCTCTTGGAAGCAGTCCAACAACAATACTTCAATGAAGATCCTCTTCTCCGTCCTGAAGAAAGGAGATGGCTCAGCCCGATTGAGCCATCTCCTCGCAAGCTTCTCCTCATTCCTCAGACAGCAAATCCGGAGTGGAGAATAAGAGAACCTGAGGATGGTTTCATAAACTGGTGGAGATCCAAAAATCTTACCACAATCTTCTTTGACGGGGCCTCCAAAGGAAATCCCGGGAACGCTGGTGCTGGAGGGGTCATTTACTCTACGGATGGGATCTTAAGAGACTGCTTCTACTCGGGTCTAGCCCAAAAGACCAACAACCAGGCAGAGATTCTCGGCCTCCTCAAAGCTTGTCTAATAGCAAGAGAAAAGGGAGATAAAGACCTCCAAGTATTTGGAGATTCAGAGATTCTTATAAAGAAATTAAACACAGAGGAACTCTTCAACAATGCTAGTCTCAATAAAATTCTGGGCAGATTGAAAAGAGTCCTACAAGATTTCACCTCCTACAAGATCTACCATATACTTAGAAACCTGAATGGCGAAGCGGACCAATTGGCAAACAAAGGATGCCCTCTCATGAAAGGGCAGATATTTATCAATGAGGATAACTTCTATCAAATTCCTTGAAAAGGTTGTAACTCATAAGATGAATTTGCTGATTGTTTTCTTTGTAAATGGGGCTGACTAGGCAAAGACCCCTCCTATATTTTACTAATAAATAAAATCCATATCCGTTACAGTTAAAAAAAAAAAAAAAAAACTCTCCCCACACATGAAAATTGCATTTATATTATATGAATATCACACATGTGATTGTATGAACTTGTTCTGTACCACACGTGTGCATGTACAGATCTCTTTCTTCCACACATGTGATTGTACGGATTGTTAACACATGTGACCTATACCTCCATCACATGTGTGTTTTTTTTCTCTCCTTTCTCACACGTATGGTCTTCCTCCTAGGCTGAAAACATAAAACATAATGTCCAAGAACCCTAGGTCAGATTTGTCAAAATTGCAGAAATTCCCTTGCTAAAATCACCAAGCTCCCTAGCACAAGTTATCACTCGCTTATGCCAACTCCATAATGCCACAATGATATTGTTACAATCTCTCCTCTCCTTTTATAGGAGTCAAAAGTGAGTTTAGAAGCTCTTATCTTACTCTAAGGACCCCCACTAAACTCAACATTAAATTAGAATTATTTATTCACACATGTGGGTGTGAAACCCCAACACAAGCCCACAAATCCCATCATTCGCCAAACTCCAATCCAAGGGGTTTTCACCAAAACGAAAGTGCAATGCGGTGCCAATGAAGATTCCCAAATGCCCGAAATGGGAAAGTATTGAGAGGGTTTTCCGCGAGTATATATATGTGTGTGTGTGCATATATATATATATATATATATATATATATATATATATATATATATATATATATATATATATATGCACACATGGTGTTATTATATCTACCCATAGAACTTCCAATGCAATATTCAACGCTAACCATGATTTATTAATCAACAACATTAGATTTTCTTTTTTTATGATTTAAATGGATTTCATTTAAATCAGCGATTTTTCATCATCAATAGGAATGGAAATATTCTCAAGCATACCTTTTTTTTGTTTCTCTTGTTTCTTCTTCTTTTGAGAAAGAGTGGCAACCTCATTAGCACCAATGTCATCATCATCATTATTTGGGGTTGCTAATTGTTTAAATTTGACATTTCTAACCTTATTAGACTATTGTATTTCCTTTCTTTTTTGTTGTTTAGATGTACCTTCTCCTATAGTTTGAACTTTTGGAAATATTCAATTTTCTTTTTCCTCACTTCGTGTTCCTCATAAATATGAAAGGCACTGATGATATCCATGATATTTTTCTCTGTAGAATAAATCCCTGCCAACATATGTAAAAGTGACATAGAAAAATTCTATAAAAATAACTGTAGCAATTTAATGTTAAATATGTTAGAAAACATATCATTGTACTTCTTATAATAATAAAACATAAATAAGAATAACCAAACTTACATTGCCTCTTTTGATATTCCACATGATAGATGCACATAGTTCTGTAAAACCTTCTTTTATATATATATATATATATATATATATATATATATATATAGTGTTGAATTTGAACACCTACAATCGATTTAGAAATTATTTGGTTTGTTACGAGAAATATGTTTGATGTTGAGAACAAAGACTGTTTATGCACTTGTTAAACAAGCCAAGACACATGCCAAGATTAGATTTTGTTTGAAAATGAGCAATTATAATATGGATGAAGGTTTTACATAACTATGTGCATCTATCATGTGGAATATCAAAAGAGGAAATGTATGTTTGGTTATTCTTATTTATGCTTTATTATTATAAGAAGTACCATGATATTTTTTCTAACTTATTTAACACTAAATTGCTACATTTATTTTTATAGATTTTTTCTATGTCACTTTTACATATGTTGGTAGGGATTTCTTCTACAGATAAAAATATCATGGATATCATCATTGCCTTTCATATTTATGAGGCACAAGAAGTGAGGAAAAAGAAACTTGAAGATTGCCAAAATTTCAAACTATAGGAGAAGATACACCTAAACAACAAAAAGAAAGGAAATACAATAGTCTAATAAGGTTAGAAATGTCAGATTTAAATATTTAGCAACCCCAAATAATGATGATCGTGACATTGGTGCCAATAAGGTTAACAAAAGAAGTATGCTTGAGGATATTTCCATTCCTATTTTTGATTAATAAATCATGGTTAGCTATGAATATTGCATTGGAAGTTCTATGGGTACTAGGGATATAATAACACCATAAAAAATATTTTATGGTTCTGTAGGTCCTTACCAGAAAATTGTTAGTGGAGATTAATACATAATAATTTGTTATAGGGTAGGATGATGGATTCTAAATACTTACCAGGAAATTCTTTCATGGATTGGATAATAACACTAAGAAAAGTATCAGCTAATAGCTCTATCTGTTGGAAGGCGGTGTGTGAGGCCTTTCCATTAATTGGAGATTGGCTAATGTGGTAGGTTGGTAATGGGAAAAGCATAAGAATTGGAGAGGACCCTTGGGTGGATTTAGTACTTGGTCATAAACCTTTTGAGGATTTACTCATTGATTTACATGGCCAAGGTATTTTTTTCATTAGGGGACGTTGGGTTTGGAGAACAAGACTTCTTTAGGAGAGGTTCTTGGAGAAAAACAAATAATTTAAGTCTCGAGGGGGATCAAGCATTATAATGGATGGTATTACCCTGGTGGTTTCTAGAAAAACAATAAGTGTTTTTAGAAAAAAAAATGCGTGTTTAAATGATGCTAGGAAATCTAAAAATTTTAACTGGGTTTTTTTTTTATTCTAACCGAAGAATCATATGCATTCCTATAAATTGGTTCAAAAGGTTTCCATAGTATAAAACTTGGATATATTCTTACAACATAAAAAGTACCCACAATTTCCAAGAGTATCAGGGTTTGTATAATCATCACTAAAATTAAATATTCACTGTAGCAGAAACAATTTTAAGAAAGGCTTCACTGCAAAAATTCATTGAGATTTTGAGACCATACATTCAGCTAAGTTCACCATATATTTTCACTACTAAGGCACATCAATATAGTTTGCAGGGTCACTATCTTCTTCTATATTCCATACTTATTCAGATCCTACTGCAAGAACCCTAGATTCCACATCCACCCCTTCCTTTCTCATACCATATTCCAAACAGAGTCATGATATAAGAAAGATGCAACAAAAATTATTGCATTTCAACTTGATAGAGCTCAGTGTTCGAGAGAGAAAATACCTCCATAGAACAATAGTACTACATTGTAAATGACATGGTTAGAAGTAGATCAATCCCTTCCTTTCACATACCTTGTTCCAAATGGACCTGTTATATTCATGAGCAAGTTGCAATATAAATTATCACATTTCAACTTGATTGTGCTCAATGTTTGAGAGAGAAAATACCTACATAGAACAATAGTATTGTGTTGCAAATGACATGGTTAGAAGTGGCTACTTCTAACCAGGTCATTTGCAACATGACACTATTGTTCTATGTAGGTATTTTCTCTCTCGAACATTGATTAAGATCAAGTTGAAATGTGATAATTTATGTTGCAACTTGCTCATATCACAGACCCGTTTGGAACATGGTATGGGAAAGAAAGCGATGGATTTGGAATTTGGGCCTCCCGTAGTAGGATGTGAAGAAGTTTAAACTATAAAACCAGATCAATCCCCTGTAGACTATATTGATGTGGCTTAGTGATGAAAATCTACAGTGAACTTCTCCAGACGTATGGTGTCAAAACCACAATAACCTTGTGCGGTGAACCTAATTCCAATAACCTTAGAATTTAACTAGCATCATATATTTTAAACTAGGATATATCAAACGTAAAGATTGATTAAATAAAATTTAAATACAATCTTATTTTAAATGATTCCTCATTAAAATATAGATCTATGTTATCTTTTTAATTTAATTTTCAACCACCCTGGATCCATCTTAACATTGGATCTATCAAGCATTGAGAGGAATCCAATCTCTCGAGGTGTAAACCTTTCCTCAAGTTTTTCACTCTAAAAGAGGTTTGCACCTAGAGAAATTTTAAACCTCTTAGTGCTTGACATACCTAGGGTTAAGATGGATCTAGGCTAGTGAATATCGTATTTTATTCAGGGTTTCCATATGATGTCTAAGAATGCAAGAAGAGAGATCAATAGAGAAATTGTAGATCGATCAAACAACAAGTGTATCGTGTTGCAAATTATTTGGTTTAAAGAACGTAATTGGGACAAGTATTTTTTTTTATTTTTTAACTATGTATATTTTTAATTTTTTAACGTAACTTTATGTAGAACACCTCTACTCCCAATGATAATAAATATAATTAACTAATAGTGTTTATGCTAAAGGTTTGTAACATGGAAAACCTTACATGGTCATTATCATGATAATAAATATAATTGACTAATAATATTTACCCTAAAGGCATGTAACAAGAAAACCTTACATGATCATTATCACCATAATAAATATAATTGACTAATAATACTTACAGTAAAGGCATGTAAGAAAAAAAAAACCTTATATGATTATTATCATGATAATGAATATAATTGACTAATAATAAATATAATTAACTAATAATTTTTATGCAAAAGGTATGTAAGATGAAAAACCTTATGATTATTATCATGGTAATAAACATAATTTACTAATAATACTTACCCCAAAGGAATATAACAATAAAATCTTACATGATCATTACACTGATAATAAATATAAGTGACTAATAGTAATTAAGGAAAGGCTTGAAACAAGGAAAACCTTATATGATCATTATCATGATAATAAATATAATTGACTACTAATAAATATAAGTAACTAATATTTTTTATACAAAAGATATGTAGCATGGAAAACCTTACATTATCATTATCATGATTATAAATATAATTGACTAATAATGTTTATGCTAACATGGAAAACCTTGCATGATCATTATCATGATAATAAATATAATTGACCAATAATACTTACTCGAAAGGCATGTAAGAAGTAAAACCTTACATAATAGTTATCATGATAATAAATATAATGGACTAATAATCAATATAATTAACTAATAATTTCTATGAAAGACATGTAACACAGAAAACCTTACATGAACATTATCATGATAATAAATATAATTGGCTCATAATAAATATAACTAACTAATATTTTTTCTCTTAAAAACATGTAACAAAGAAACCATTACATGATCATTATCATTATAATAAATATAATTGACTAATAATAATTATGTGAAAGACATGTATCAACAAAAACCTTATATGAATATTATCATGATAATAAATATAATTGACTAATAATAATGATGTGAAAGACATGTATCAACATAAACTTTATATGAATATTATCATAATAATAAATATAATTGACTAATAATAAATATAATTAAACAATAATATTTATGTCAAAAAAAATTCTTGATTATTACCATGATAATAAATATAATTGAATTATGCCAAAAATATATAAAAAACACAAACCTTACATAATAGTCATTCTTATAATAACAAATATAATTGACTAATAAATATATGATAATCATTATTATGATAATAAATAACTTACATGATAATCATTTTCATGATAACAACATTTTCATTATTTGATAAATCCAAATTTAAAACTACTCTAAAGTGATCATAACAAATATACTCATTAATAATAACATTTATAATAATAGATATATCTTACATAATAATCATGATCATAACAAATATACTCATTAATAATAACATTAATAATAATAGATATATCTTACATAATAATCATTGATAATCATTCTCATGATAACAACATTCTCATCCTAACAAATATAAAATATAATTAACTAATAATATTTAAAACTAAAATATAATTAACTAATAATATTAGTTTTAAATCCAAATTTAAAACTACTCTAAAGTGATCATAACAAATATACTCATTAATAATAACATTAATAATAATAGATATATCTTACATAATAATCATGATCATAACAAATATACTCATTAATAATAACATTAATAATAATAGATATATCTTACATAATAATCATTGATAATCATTCTCATGATAACAACATTCTCATCCTAACAAATATAAAATATAATTAACTAATAATATTTAACAAATATAAAATATAATTTACTAATAATGTTTATGCAAAAGTCATGTAACAAAGAAAATCTGAAAATGTTTTCGACATAACTCGTCAATCTAAATGGAAAATGGAAAACTGGTTTTTTCTTTTGTCTTCCACCGGTTGTCGGGTAAGTAAAGCACAAGTAAAGTTATTTCTTGGAAAAGAATTGTCGGGTACGAATTGATTTTTTCATTTAAAACCAAAGAATTGTCGGGTACGAATTGATTTTTTCATTTAAAACCAAAGAATTGTCGGTTACGAACTATTTTTCAATTGAAAATCATTGTTAGGTATAATAAACATCCATTGATTGTACACAGTTCATGTTGAGAAGGAAAATCGATTTTTTTTCTTATTTAAGTTAAATGTTTTAATTAATATCAAATTTTTAATTATTTAAGTTTAATAGTGAAAATATCGTTAAAAAATGGTCTATGTGTAAATTAATTAATTAAATGTTTTAATTAATATCAAAATTTTAATTATTTATTCCATAATTATTTAAGTGTAATAGTGAAAATACTATTAAAAAATGGTCTATGTGTAAATTAAAGTTGGAAATAGTATTATATCACTAGTAATAGCATGGGTATTGTAGTTGTTTATGGAGAATCTTTAAAGAATTATGGAAAAAGATAGAGCAGATCCAAAAGAATAGTATAACTTATAATCTCAAAATTAAAGGCAATGCACATTATTCTATCCTCCTCATATAAGCAAGTCTTTCCCCCATCAAGAGCACATCTATGACTAGGTATAAACAAGTTAAACAACATGGAAGACAAGAGGCTTCCTATTTTTTCTTTAAACTCCAATCAAAACCTCCATCAAGAGCACAAGTATGACTAGATACCTAATGTATAAGAACAAGTTAAACAACATGGAAGACAAGAGGCTTCCCATAATTTCTTTAGACCACACCCAAAAACACCTTTGGCTCAAGAGGGGATGGCATAGAGATTGGCTAAATCATTTGAAGAATAAAGGAAGAGATCATACTACAGAAATAAAGATAATATTTAAAATATTATTATATCTAAATTGAAGAGAAATTGTGGTGTGATAAATGATTAGAGGGTAAAAGAAAATTAAGATACTATAAGGAGATGATCAACCAAATATATAAAAGCATCTCTTTGTCTTGACTAGTGTAAAGAATAAAATCAACATTTCTAAGATAAGAGCAAATTCTCATGAGCTCCGCTCCATGGTGAAATTGGGCATTGAACAATTCTCAAACCTAGTGGGATGAAATAATCTATCATCTTTGTGACAGGAAGAGGATTGAAGATGAAAATCACTTTCTCTTAGAAAGTCCAACCTACACCCATATTAGATCTCAATTTCAAATGATTTGTAACACTAGCAACCTTCCTCACCTTACTCACCAAAACCATGGTGATCTTGTAATGCTTATCTTAAAAGTTTTTTGAGCAAATAAACAAAATTATAAAAAAATCCAAGTAATCCCTTACTTTGTTAAGGTTCTATAAACCAAATTTGGTGTAAGTGAAAGTTAATCATCATCACTCTCTTTAAATAAAGTGACAAATAACATTATATCATTGACAAATGTAATTACATTAATCATTATCATATAATTTGAGAATTTGATTTGTTTTCTCTTACATAACTAAATAATACAATTTATTGATGTTGATAAATAATTAAGTAGAGTGAAGATCAACAATGATGTAGATAAAACTCTTAACGAATCAAACATAATTTTAGATCTTCCTTTAAAATCACTTTATACAATATATCTATATCTTATTTATTTTCTTCTTTACTTTTTAATTCAAAAATATTTTATTAATTTAAAAATATAATGAATAATTTAATTTAATATTTTAATTAAAAAAATTTACCAATAAAATTTAGTATTCCTTTTTATGATTTTCTTCTTAATTAAAAAATAAGATATAATTAAAAAAAAATTATATGAATAAAAATTTAATTGCTTTGAACATAAATCTGAAAAAGGTTGAAAACAACTAATTGTTATACCTTATACCTTGAACTGCTAGTTATTTTGCCAACCCTAAAAAAATAACTAATAATATACAGTCTGCTACCCAACATTCAACTTTCAATGTTGACACAGTTAAGTTTATATACTAAGATGATCCAATAATATATATCACCAGTCCTAACAATAAATGTTAAGTAGCAAGAGTATAAAAGTATAATTGTATATTTAATTAGGACTTGAAGAACACTGATAACTTTTAACCTCGACTAATTGTTATATTACTAACTATTATACCTGGCCAGTTATTTTGCCAACCCTAAAAAGACTGCTAGTAATATATAGTATGCTACCCAACATTCAATGCTGACATAGTTGGGTTTATATACTAAGATGATTCAATAATGTATATACCACCAGTCATAATATTAAATGTTTTGTACCAAGATTATAAAAGTATAATTATATATTTATTTAGGACCTGAAGGACACTACTAACTTCTAAGAATGTTTACAGGACCATTACAGTACAGGCACCAGTCTTAACATTAAATGTTTTGTACCAAGATTATAAAAGTATAATTATATATTTATTTAGGACCTGAAGGACACTACTAACTTCTAAGAATGTTTACAGATTGAATGTTTACAGGACCATTACAGTACAGGTTGCAGGACCATTACAGTAAAAGTATAGTTGTATATTTATTTATGGACATGAAGGACAATAATAACTTCTAACCTAGTAGGTTGAATGTTTACAGGACCATTACAGCCACAATTCACAGGGGCGATGACAAGGAACATTGTATAAATAATGATCACAACCAGGTTTTACATCCAAAAGGGCTTCTGCACAACTTTTATGAATTGAGCTTCAGAAATTTGTATGATCCTCCAATTCAATTCTATGACCAGTAGCTTGTTTAGAAGACAATACATTTAACCTAAATGTCTGTTCTATTTTTTAAATCATATATGAAAAATCAATTCATATGTAATCAAAATAGGCCAAGAATTCGAATTCAATTAAGCGTAGCAGTTTGTGAGAAATGGTCCCCAAACGCTGTCAATCGATCACTGTGGAATAGGCCGTTTTTCCTCTTCTTCAGATTCAGAGCATGGAAAGGTCGCGGAAGAGATCTTATCTCAGTTCCTCGACGAAGATTTGCTGAAAATCACCCCCAATCCAGTCCAAAGCAGAGGCTCTGTAGGTCACGGCCTCGACCGAAAGCTGGAAAGCAGGTATGCAAAACTCAAGGCGTCGGTTTCGAACCTTAAACCTGGTCCTCCTTAAAATCTAAAAGGACGACACAGCCGTCTTTCCGAGTCGGCGGAGGCCCAATTGCCTGGGAATAATCCGTCGCCCTCTGCTGGGTTGCCGACGAGGAATTCGAACTCGAAGACCATCAGCGAGGGTCGCAGCGTGTCTTCTGCGATTTTGCCTCGAGGGCATTCGAGCTCGAGACCCCCGAAGAAGACTTCAAGAAATTTCATGGCGTCGTCGCCGTCCTTGCGCATGCGAAGATCGTGCTCATTGTCCCCCCAGAACTAGTTTCTGCAGATCTCCTAAGAAGCTTGACCTCGAAGAGGTATCCGGGTTCGAATAAAACGAAGAAATCTGAATCCCATATCGGGGACGATGAAGTCATGGCTGTCGTGATTTCTGAAAAATCGAAAATGAGGGTCCGAAATAAGGACAGGGGTAGGCCGAAGGACGAGTTGGACTCGCTGTCTGACGATGAAGTTTTAACGGATTTCAGGTGTTTTTTCAGTGAAAAGCCAGTGGAAACAGATCAAGTTCTCAATGAAGAGTAAAGAGTAAGCTGAACTAGATGATTAGAAACCAAAAATGATTAGAAACCAAAATAAAAAAAATGATTTGTGTAAATTTATATAGCAGGATTCTTATGAAAAAAAGAGAATTAGTCAATTAATTATATATATATATATGTTATCTCAACTTTTTAAATTTTTTATTTTTTTAAATTAAAATCTAAATATAAAATTTTCTATTTATTTTATATATACACTTAATATTAATTTTATTTGAATTTTTCATTTTTCAAATGAAAATATAGAATTTTTAATATATATATATATATATATATATATATATATAATTTTTTTTTAAATAATTATTTTATTTAATTTTTATTTTTATTTATAAACTTAAAAATATATTTTATTTTCAATAAATTAAAATTAAAAGTAGTTTAGTAATTATTATTATTGCTTTACTAGTAGTTGAAGGAATTTAAGAAGAACTGGAAAAAAAATTCAATATCTTTAGTTCTAAGTAAAAAATAAGCTCTATTTAGTAGAGTTAAACTAAACTTATGAAGCTAAGTATAAATGTAATGTCTTAAAATATACATCTGATGTTTTAAGAGGGATTTATTAGTGGTTGAAGGAATTTTGGAAGCAAGTGGAAAGAAATCCAATATCTTTAGTTTCATTAGGAAAAAAGAAAAGATCTATTTAATAGAGTTAAACTAAATTTATGAAAGTAAGTATAAATTTAATGTTTTAAAGTATACATCTAATGTTTTAATTGTTGCTCTTCAAGAGCTCTTTAGTCCTTCATAGAAGGGCTTAAAATTATTTCACATGCAAATGAAAATGAACATACAAAATCACTTGTCAAATTTGAAATGAAATTTATTTTAAAATTATTTCACATGCAAATGAAAATTAACATACAAAATCACTTGTCAAATTTGAAATGAAATTTATTTCATATTTTTTCAGTTGAAGTGCAAGGAAAAAAATCTTAATATGTTCTACCTTTTATTGTTTTTAAGGTTTTGAAAATTTTTCCTAATATGTTCTACCTTTTATTCTTTTATTGTTTTTATAATTGTTTTTTTATTAGTATTTTTCCCTATATCTTAGACATAAAATAAAAATCTTAACTTTTTGTTATATGCTTGACTTGCTCATAACTAGTGGTATATTTTTGTCATCTTATGCAAGTACCATCTTCTCAAATTTCATATATTTCATCTCAAATTTGAAATTGTAATTATGTAGAATTAAAATTTAGTTTTGTAAATTTCAAATTGCAAATTTTTATTTTTTTTAATTTCAATATTCTTCAAATCATCAACATTTCAAATTAAATAATGAAGTTGTGAATATTTAGAATAATACAATGATAAACATCTAGATGTGCAGATTCCAATGATAAAGAAGTTTATAATGAATGAGTTATAAAATAATCATTTTATGAGTAAAATATTTTCTTTTCATATGAAAATAATAATTTATTTTAACCTGTCAATTTAAAAAGGTTACAGTAACCCTTCAATTTGAAATATAACCTTTTTCTTCAAATTTAATCCCTATTATGAAATAATATTTTGAAAATATGTTAAAATGTTACTTAATAATTATTAATAGAGTTAAAAACCTAAAAAAAAACCTACCTACTATGGACAGGAATTATGAACACCATAAATTGGGATTATTTTGTTTTATCTTAAATTGTGATAACAATTCAGTTTATGCTAGGAGCTAAAATGCTGAAGCTGATTCGTGATACATGACACGTCTGAATTGTGGAAGTTGATTCATGATACTTGACACGTCTAAATTGTTGCTATATTTTCTCATAAATCCTTTCTCTGGATTTCCAATTTTGTAGTTGATTGTTCGTTTTAGTCTAAAGGTTTGCAGTTCCTGAATCATCTGAGGGATAAACAAGTAATTATGTTTCATTTTTTCTTTTATTTAACTTTTTCATTTTAAAACTGGTTGGTAAACATTATATTGTCATGCAGCTCTTCTCTATAAGTAATATAAATTTAACTTAACTCTATTTTTACGAAGGATCAATAAAGATCAAATCTCTCAA
>ML777907.1:2836172-2860847 GCA_009831015.1 Picea engelmannii | reverse complement strand
GCTGAAAATAAAATTTTGTAACAACAACAAGAAACACCCATTTAGAGGGGAAACCCTAATGTCTTAGGGGTGTGCTAGGAAGAAGAAACAAATCCCAGATTGCAAGAAGTTAATATGCCAAAAATTCACATTTTCCAATGCACTATTTTATTTCTTCAATGAAAAATATTTAGATTGGTGCCTTTAAAATTGGGTGAATGGGGTTTTAAAGCACAATTTATATCAACAACAACCCTATGGGTGTAAATCCTCTTATTTCCTAGGGTATGCAAACCAACTTAGGGTATGCTCACTGATATTCCTCCTAGCGACCCTTGCTGAAGAAAGACTTATAACCTTAACAATAAGATGAAGAAATGATGGACGGTGTATCCAACATACTCCTCTGTAAGGTTTCCACCAACAATAACCAAAAGAAGCAAGAAAGAAATAACATGTGCATATTTTTTTCTTACACAATCCAAGAAATGAGATATCAAACCCTAGTTTACTGTGCAAAATTCATCCAAGAGCCATGAGAACAAGATTTTAGGGGGTGCGCATCACTCCTCCTCATCCATTCACCAAAATACATTTGACAAGAGAGAAACACCATAATCACCAAGAGTAGCGAAACTTTCAGTCAAATACTTGTCACAATGGGAGAGTTATGTTATGAAATGAGATCACATGATCTTTATTTATACAAAAAACTTAAAACATAGTTTGTCAACTTAGAAACGATAAAATCTAAGATAAGGGGTCAACAATCCTTATCTTACCCCTTACATCAAATAATAATATTTAATTTTCACTTTAACACAGTAGAAAACCTAAAAAAGATATGATGTCACCCCTTTAGGGAACGTTTTGACACCTTGAACAAGTCGTTGGAGAAGAGAATGGAGGCCATTGTGGATCCTTGAGCCTCCTCATCCTATGCTAGGGTCAATCCATGCCTCCTCTAGTCAAAAACATGCCAAGTGTCAATGTGCAATAATTCCATTACCACCAAACCCCTTAAGCATGATGTCAACCCTCCAAAAGCTACGTTTTAACACTATGTCATAAATGCTTTAAAATATATATAAAAAAAGGAATTATATATTAAATGAAAGTATATATATTAAATGAGAGTATAATACAAAGTAAATTAATTTTAGTAAATAACCTTAATTAAGCAAAATAGTCATATTTTTCAAAATCTTAAAAATATAATTGTTTAATTTAATTAAGAGAGATGAAACTATCCTAAGTGGAAGAGGTCAAAAGTTTGAATCTCTTGTGTCTCCTTGAAGTTAGGTCAATTATTTAATAGTAAAAATTAATCGATAATTATATATTTTTTCTTGTGAATTTCCCACCCATGATAAATTCAAAGGAAAAAAATATAATTATTTAATTTTATATATTTTATTTTTAAAATGCTAAAATTTAATGATATAAAAAGTTTTCATAACTTAAAAAACATACTTTCACCATGTACCAAAGTTAACTCATCCTGCACGTATATTCATATTTGAAAATTCATTTAAATGATTTTTGAAGTACAAAATTACTTTACTCTCATTCTAACTCTTAACTTTTAATAAATAATAAAAGCTAAATATTTATTCTTAAAAACTTTTAATGAATAATAAAAGCTAAACATTTATTCTTTAAGTTCATCATTAAATTTAGGGCATATAAATTATCTTGAATTTTTCCAAGAATTTATTAGAAAGTTATCTAACGGTAAAGATAGGTTGTCAAAGTTTGGCCGATATGTTCGAATCAGTTCGACCACTAGTGCGGCCTGCCCACTCAAAAGTTTTACATGATTCCACTACCCTACATTCCTTCCCTTCGTCTTGCTTTCACGGTGTCTTCCTGATTTCCATCATATTTATTGTCTACCTTGTCGTATCATCTTAAAAATATCTAAATAAAAACATGTGATTATTATGGTTGCAAATGCTATGAATAACCTCTCATTTGGCATCACTGATTTTCAAGCTAAAGTCAAGATTAGGTATGAAGTGATAGGTTCTTTGTTTATAATATTGAGATGTCAAATTCTTTTAACATTGCGTACGTTTGTAGGATTTTGATGATAAACTTGGAATTCGGCAAACCAAAAATCATATTGATTAATATGTTGCTAAATCCATTCAGATCAGAAATCATAAATATTGTTTAAATCATATTGGAGTGTGTTAATTTGGTAGTAATTTTTTCTGCTAAGTTATTTTTCTTTGTTCCGTTTTTAAATTTACTATTAATTTCGAATTTTAATAAATTTTCTGAACATCTGGATTGGTTTAAAATCCATGAAATATTGCTAATACAAAAATCAAACTACCCTTAAAAATTTAACCGAATTCAAATCCATTTTAAAATTTCTACCGAATTACTCCAATCATATTTTGAATTGATGAAGTTGTAATTGATTCCACACTGTAGGACTCGTACAAAATAATCGTATCTGATTTAGTTATTGATTAGCTCGCTGGGGCGACTGACCCAGAGGTGCCGCTTTCAGAGATGGCGTGTCCTTCACTCTTCTCATTATTCATCACATGTTTAAATAATAAAGATATTCCAAAACCTTAGAAAAGTTTTCCTCGCCTTTCCCCGAAGCTTCGCGTGACTCCGAAAGAGTAGCGAGGTCTTTATTTTTCATTTCCAGTTGCAAAATTCATGGCAACCACTTTCATAAACTTGGATAAATTTGATGGTAGAAGGCGTTGTTGCAGCCATGGATTGCCTCGGTGTTGAGAGGGAGAAGGAGAAAGAAATGGGTGAGTTAATAAAGAGTGGATCCATCTCGAAGGGAATGTAGTTGTTACTGCAAGTGCTGAAGAAGCTAAGTATAACAATAACAGTTGTGTTAATAAGAATCCTGTGAGGTCTGATGGTTCGTTGAGAAACTGTTATTCTGAAAAGGGGACCTTCACTTCCCAATTAAGAATGGCGTCGGCGTTTGAAGAGCATTGTAACCAGGAAAAGGGGTTACCTTCTTGGATTAAGACTGTTAATGGAGGTGCTAAGCGGGCAGCTGCAGATTTTATACCTCGGCTGGATCTCTCCTCTGTTGGAAGCTGTTTTAATTCCATTCATTTATTCCCCAACCAGTCCGGTTTTGGATCCCCAATAGCAGTCCTTCCAGGATCCGAGCACAGGACGTCGTCAGATGATCATCAGGATGGTTGTTCTGGGTTTGTGACGAGTTTCAGGTGTACAATTGTAATGGGTAAAATTATTAGTTGTGTTCTTATCTTTAGCTAATTCCTGTGGTCAGGTAAGCCCGTGAGGTTAATGGTAATTTTGTTTATTTTAAAATCCAGGCCTGCTGCATCCACGATTCCGAGCAAGCAATCCTGTGCGCAATTGACCATTTTCTACGGTGGAGTGGTGAACGTGTATGATGATATTCCTCCAGATCAGGTATGGCTATGGGGTTTCACACGGTTATGGGGTATAGAAGGACTTTAGATATTGGCGGGACTTATTCTACTTTAGAATATGATTTCATCTGTTTGCTTAAACAGGCCCAAGCCATAATGTTAATCGCCAACAGTCAAAACTATTCCGGTTATCCACATACTAAAGTCCAGAACAGCACTTGTAGATCGCAGACTGAGCTGAAAACATCTCTTCCTGTCATGAAGTTCTCGGGCGAATCAGGTATCCATCACCAACCTGCTAGTTGCAAGGTGCACATAGGTACGACTAAGGCCACCAATTATGGGAAACCATCTGTAAATTATACAATCTAGAAAACTTTGTAGATAAATTTAAGGGATGTTCTCCCATAATTGTATTTATGTTAAATTTGCGCACTTAAATTAGTATTATCTGTTTAAGGTGTCCCCATACATACACATATATGAATGAGAAAATCAGTATGTTTAATCTGAAACATTGGAACCCAATCGGATACATACCCACATAGAACTAATTAGTAATAACAACCTATTAATCTAACCCTTTAAACTAAGATACAAATTCCTTAATACAAATATTACTGGTTACTTATAGAAATATTACTGATTCCCCATCATGTCCTTTTGCCAACGGCGTCTTGATCAGATCTTCCAATAGGGAGGAAGCATTCTCTGCAACATTTTCTGAAAAAGCGAAAGGAGAGGTACCATAATTACTTCGTATCTGCATTCTGTTCTGTCTGCCATTGAAACTCACTACTCAAAACTAAAACTAAAAGTGCCGTCTTCTGTTCTGCAGGGTTATTGCGAACGCAAAGTCTCCATATACTGCAGCCGATGCAGCCAATACTCCAAAAGGACTGCGCTCGAATTCTCCTCCAGAATCCCATCCTCCGCCATGAAAATCTCTGGGATATTTTTCAAAACAGATATTTATTACGCAATTTGATATACAATACCCCAGTATATTCTCACTATTCATTGCTATATATAGCCGATAATATAGTTTGCCCATTAATATGTATGGCTGAGTACAAATAGTTTTGATATAGTGAACCGATAAATAAAATATATACTTGTTTGTATAAATGGTTTATATCAATCATTTTTATAAAGTGGTTATTGTTAATATACATGTATTTTGGATAATTCATAATATGGTGTTAGGAATCCTAACTCTACATGTTAAATTTATTGTTAAAATTGATATAATAAAAGATAATATTACTATGTTTATTTATTTGATTTTACACATATATTTAAGAAAATTTCAAACCTAGAAAATCAACGTTGGATTGAAAGTTTGCTGGCTATTTAAACAAAAAAATCATGAAAAAAATAGATTTATGATGATTGTTGACATAGCATTGAAGATCCATCCACCAAACATTTAGGATCCATGCACCATCGAATCTGTTGATTTTAAAGTGTTGAAGTGCCTCGTTCTCCTTAGCAAAACTCTGAAATAATAGTTTTGCAGACATTATATCTACACAAATTACATTTTTTGACATTGCCATATAGTTTGGTACCTTGAAATCTGTCCAGAGTCGGAGTTTACACATGCAACTGCTATATATGCTTCTTACATAGGAATAAGCCCTTTCTTCGTATATTAGAGACTAGATGTGATAGTGGTATATTATAATTGAAATGCATCCATTACAGATTAATTTTGAAAACATGACATAAATTCTTTGGGCCAAAAGATGCGTTTTTTCCACCTACATATATATAGGGTTGGGTTGTGTGAGATCAAGGAAGTAGATGAAGAGTAGCAATTAAGTCAAGGCAATATGTCATACTAATATGCATGCAACTATATTAGGAATGCATATGTATATAGTCTTTTGTGAACAAATTGTGTAACTAGTAGATCTAATTATAATTATTTAGTCTAACTATTTGAGAGATGCTATATATACAAGCATACCCATAAAGGTGAGAGTGCAATGTGTGTAGAGTGTGTGAGCAAGACACAACACCAGAGGAGAGGATGGTTAAAACTCTGTGCTGGCTATTGTAATTCTCCTTTGAATAATAAGAATACCAATAATCATTGGCGGTTGTTTTTTCCAGTATTGGGTTTCCACATAAATCACTTTGGCAATTGTGTGATGGTTGTTGTGTTGTGTTTGGTTTGTTGTTCTCAGTTTGATGCTCTATTATGCTATGTTTTTTCTTTCGCTACCTAACAAGTGGTATCAGAGCTCTAGGTGAGGAATCCATTTCATGAGGGAGCTGCAGGGCGATTTCTGTAAAAGACAGTGAAAGCATGCTCTAGTTTGGGACGTTGTTATGGTGAGACAACGATGTGAGCGTAAAAGCAACGATGTGGAAGAAAAGGAGTGAATACTTAGAGATCATTGCATGCAAGGGGAGCAATAACCAGTTTTCATCGTTGAATACACCTTGCGGGGAAGCGATAACCTTGGTACACAGGTATATGCATAGAATTAAATATTTGCAAAGAACTCAAAAGATGCAGAGTTCTAAGTTTGAGGTGGATAAATTCAACAATAAGAATAGTTTTGCTCTATGGAAGCTCAAGATGCAAGATCTGCTTGTGTAACAAGGATTGCAAAAGGCATTGGATGGAAAAATAAAAAAACTGACAAGCATGAAAAACAAGGAATGGAAAGATTTGGATGCAAGAGCTCTCAGTACCATTCGATTGTGTTTGGAAGATGAAGTCTTGTTTAACATTGTTGAAGAGAAGAAAACAATAGGTTTGTGGAACAGACTGGAGAGTCTGTATATGACAAAGTCCTTGACGAACATAATCTTCTTGAAGAGGAAGTTCTACAGCTTGTGGATGAAAAAGGTACAAAAATTGTTGATCACTTGAATGTTTTAAATACTCTAATTGTCAATTATCTAGTATGGACGTAACGCATGAAGATGATGACAAAGAGGTTATGCTATTGTGTTTGTTGCTTAAGTCTTGGGATCATCTGGCCACAACTTTGTGGTTTATCGCAACAGATTCCATTGATTGTGACATTGTTGTGGGAGCTTTGGTGTCTAAGGAGATGAGAAAAAGATCCAGTAAGGAAACCTCAACAACAGAAGCAATGGTGGTCAAAGGTCAATCTACAGAACAGAAATATCATAAAGGTAGAACCAGGTCTAAGTGAAAAGACAATAAAGGTAAGGGAAAATGTTGGTTCTGTGGAAAATCTGGGCATCTCAAGAAGGATTGTTTGAAAATAAAACAAGCATCCAAAGAAGACTCCACAAAAGAAACAAATTCATCTACACATATGGTTGATGAAGTTTTGTATGTATGTTGTGTCTCCCCACCTGTGTTCACATAGAAGGTGCAGGGCGATGATGGTTGAATCACCATGAAATAAAAAAATAAAAAAAAAACAAAAAGAATATTTATTTACTTTGAAATTGTAAAGATTATTGATTGCATGTAAATGGGCATATGTCTGTAAGACTTTGATAGCAATGTGTACCCCTGGTTTATCAGGTCACTTATGAAAAGTCTAAACATATATTTAGGTAGATTGAATATGTGGTGGAGGGGGGGATGTATGTTGAGCCAGTGAAAGAGTTAATGAATTAAATCTGGTTTTTTAGGTCAAAGCATGTGGTTTTTCGGATCCATGTCTTTGGCTTGCCCGTGGTATTGTATCCATGGATTGCATGTAATGAAGCCTATAAAAGGCTTGGTGAACTCCATTGTAAATGGGTTTGGAGGTAAGCTATGAATTCTTACTTGGCCGGCTTGGCCAAATTTGGTCAAGGGAATGTTCGTGTTAAAGTGGAGCATTGAGACCCCAGTGTAAAGTACCAGGAGGTGAGCGACAAAGGTTTACTTGGGTTCGTTTGGCCAGATTTGGTCAAAGTTGTCCGAGTGCAAATTTTGAGGTGGAGAAGTGTGTCCAGGTAAGAAAGGTGGGTTTGTAGAAAGGATGATGTGTTGGCAGTTCATTCGAGTGTTTGAGAATATATGATATAGGTATGTTCATATCCATGGAACTTGGAAACTATTGCAAGGAATTTGGGATCAAATAGGCATGTTCAGTAAATCCAAGTTGCAACAATAGTTGTGGACAGAGGTAGTTGTGCTATATGGTAACTCGATCACCATCGGTTGCAAAAGCCATGAATATTCTGGAAGAGGTATAAACAGGTCATCTCATGATTACTCAAATGTGAAATTATTTGGTTGTGATGCTTATGTTTTTATCAACATTCTATATAAGACCCATATCAAACAGGTAGATCTTTGATATGGTGATGATGTTAAGGGATGCAAACTGTTGGATCCTACTACCCACATAATCATCATGGACAAAGATGTAGTGTTCGATGAATATCCTTTTATAAAATCAAACATAGTAAAAGATGAAAGGTTCAAAGCATGATTGGTAGTAGAAGGGTATTTGGAAGGTATTGATTTCAATGAAAGTTTCTCACCGGTTGTTAAAAGCTTGTTTCTATTGATGTTGTGTTAGCACTAGTTGTGTTAGTACAACTAGATGTTAAAACTGTTTTACATGGAGGCTTTTGGATAAGGAGATGTATATGGAACAACCAGAAAGGTTAGTTCAGAATCACAACAAAGGATTTGTTTTCAAACTCAAGAACCATTGTATGACCTAAAGCATGCTAGGAAAATGGTACACGATGTTTGATTCCTTCATGGTGAGCCATATTTTACAAGAAGTGAGTATAACCATTGTGTTTATGGTATATTTATTATGTTGGTGTTAAATTTTATGCTTGTAACAAGCACAAGCATGTTTGAGATCAATAGGTTGGCTCAGTTGGTTATAACATTTGTTATGAAAGATCTGGGAGAAACAAAATAAATCTTGGGCATGGAAATACAGAGAGATAGGAAGGATGGTAATCTTGATTATCACAACAAAAGTATGTGGTGAAGATACTCATGAAATTCGGTATGAATAATGTGAAATCAATAAATCCCTTTGGCTTTCCATTGTAAGTTCTCTTTGAGTTTATGTCTTAATTGATGAAGAAGGAAAGGGTTATATGTCTAGAGTATTATATACTAGTAGGAATTTTAGTGATTGTGATGGAAAATGGTCAACATTTCACATGCAGTTAGTGTTGTCAGTATACACATGGAAAAATCAGGTGAAGAAAATGGAAATGGGTGCTTCAAACACATAAGAACAAGTATCACCTACAATGGTTGCAGTGATTTAGTCTGTGGTTATGATTCATGAGTTTTGGACAAGAGGAGACCTACCTCAGGTTATGTCTTTCAAAAATGCAATGATCTATTGGGTATGTTTGGACAGGTACATGATGTGGTGTTCTATGGTGGTCAAAGTGTTGTGCATTTGACTAAAGGTTCAACGTATCAAAATGGGACAAGTGCATCGGTTTATTAAATAGGTTATTGATGGAGCCAGAATGGTCCATACTGGAGTGAATCGTGTAGGCATTTTCACGTAACGATATTGTTAGAGAAGTTGTTGAGCTGTGATGGTGTTTTTCTTCTCTTGGCTTGCAGAAAAGGTGATGAATTAATTAAGGGCATGACATATCAGGTAAATATTTGTCAAGGTGAAGATTGTTGGAAACATGCCAATGAATTTTCCATGCGGTCAGATGCACATGCATGCAGGTATATTAGGAATACACATGCATACACTCTTTTGTGAATGAATTGTGTAACTCGTGCATCTAGTTATAATCAGTTAGTCTAAATGTCTGAGAGATGCTATATATATGAACATACCCATAGAGGTGAGAATGCAATGTGTGTATAGTGTGTGAGCAAGACACAATATTGTGGAGTGTTGTGTGTATGTGAGGAGATGATGGTTGTATGTATGTGTTGGTTATTGAAATTCTCCCTTGAATAATAAGAATACCGATAATAATTGCCCATGGTTTTTTTCCATATTGGGTTTCTACATAAATCACTTTGTCAATTGTGTGATTGTTGGTGTGTTGTGTTTGGTTTGTTGTTCTTAGTTTTATGCTTTGTTTTTGCTTTCGTGTTTATGGTCAAATCAAATATGGAATATTGTTAAAAAAAATAGTTAGAAGACATTATAGGATACAATATGCAGTAACTTCATTCATTAATGAATTTATAAATTTTCATTAATATTTATTTTTAAATTTGGAGGGTTTTTTCGAAACTATGGTTACATTTTGATTGATTCATTGTAATTTCGTTATAAAATTATAATTTCTAAAATTCAGACGAAAAACTAATTGAGAAATAATAAGATAATCTAGAAAATCAAATTTATCCACTAATTAATGGACTCTTGTTTTAACAAGGGGCAGCTAGTCCCTGCCTAGTGAGTACAACTTTTCAGCTACATCTCTCTTTAGCATTCTTTGCCAATGATTGTGAGTACAACTTTTCAGCTACAACTCTCTTTACCATTCTTTGTTAATGATTTTTAAAACATTTCTTGTAACATATTTTTATTTTTACAATTCTTTGCCAATGATTGTGAGTACAACTTTTCAGCTACAACTCTCTTTACCATTCTTTGCCAATAATTTTTAAAACATTTCTTATAATATATTTTTATTGTAACATATTTAGGTGACAAATAAAAAATGTAAACCCTAGAATTAAAATAGATGTAAGATAAACTTTAAAATAGATGTAATCTAGTCAATATCTCAATTTAATAAAAGGATTTAATTATCATAATAACAGTTGCAATGTTACCTTCTGAAGCTTTATTTCAGCAAACATGCATTTTGTAAATTTCAACCACTGCACCAAACATGCATTGTGTAAATTTCAACAACTACACCAAAGTGAAAGACAATCCCAACTCAGAGGAACATGTGACTAGTATTCTAATATTATTTTCATTTCTATTCTTAACCTCTCAGCACACAAGTTGCCCTCTCAGCACACAAGTTGCCCATATGAAGAATTATCTTTAATGGCATCGATAAGGAGATGTTTCTCCATACTACGGAATCCGGAAAGGACATTGACATTTTATTAGTGTATATTAAATTAATACATAAATGTTTGAATATAATGAACAATTTGTTGGTAGTCAATGTCTCTTCTTTAAATTAGCATGCCTTCCAATTAAAAGAGTATATTTTATTAGTGCCTACTAAGTTAATACATAAATGTTTGAATGTAATGAATAATTTGTTGGTAGTCAACATTTCTTCTTTAAATTAGCATACCTTCCAATTAACTTCTTTAAATTAGCATGCCTTCCAATTAAAAGAGTATATTTTATTAGTGCCTACTAAGTTAATACATAAATGTTTGAATGTAATGAATAATTTGTTGGTAGTCAACATTTCTTCTTTAAATTAGCATACCTTCCAATTAAGACAGTATATAGGATTGAGTTGGAGGGTACGCTAATTGACCATTACAACCTAGTTATGTGTATGGGGAGGCTTACTGAAAACCTGCAGAATGGATAACAATATTGATCTAAGAGTATGAGTTGCAGAGCACCTTCTTGACTTGAAGCCTGAGACATTTGGATGATATGAGCTACTATCAAACATATATACTATCACTAGTAGGTTGGCAGATAATGTAGCAAAGGTAAAAGCAATGATAAAAGACATGGTGTTGAAGAAGACTTTGGGATTCACCTTGATTGAGGTAAATAAAAAGGTGCATATGTTCTTTGTAGGAGACAAATCACAACTGATTCTTCTTTGTAGGAGACAGATCACATCAAGAATCTGAGAAAAATTATGCAATGATTGATTCTTTATATGGGGTTCGAGACCGTATGACATTTTACTAACATGAATTATGTGTTGCGGCTTGCTACACAATCCCAGGAACCCCTGTCCAAATTTAAAAAATATTTCATGTATGCGGTGACTGTCACAATACTACTAAGTTGAACTCCAAGATTGTTAGAAGAGAAATTATTGTAAAGGATGCAAACCTTTCACCATTTCAAGGATGGAAAATAAGTGTATTGTCTCTGATACTGCCTCCTTAAACATGGGAACAATGTGCAAGAGACTCCCCATGACACTTTTAAGCTGAGCAATTGGAAAGTCCATCGCATCAAATCTGAGTTGGGAATGTATTAAAATGGCATATTCTGGTTAAGAGTGGTGTAATTGTATAAAAAAACAATTTCTTCTTTAAAATAATGCTGCAAAAAGAAGTCTTGTTGGAAATGAATGGTCATCAAATGCACACAAGGGAATAAACTAGAAGAGTCCTCAAACACCAGTTGAATATGTTAAATGATTTTTATTATTTTTAAAATCTTTAAAGGAAAAAAATAATAAAATAATTTTATGTTCATTTAATAACGTGTAAACAAGTGTAGTTGACAAAAACAAACAAGTGTCACTTAACACACATTTGTGGGTGGGCTTCATCGCCATCTGCACTTCAGACTAGTCATGTGTATCTGCCATTGATGCTACCCACGATAGAGTCGACGAAGATCGCCATTGAGGCATACTTCTTGTACCATGCAATGAAGAATTTGCAACACAGGCTTATGAGAGCAGGCTTCATCAAGGTTTCAAGTTTCCATAAAGCAAGAGACCACTCAGCTTCTGGTACATAGCACCCACAACTTGCACTGGTTTTTTTGCATTTATGTATAACAATGGTTGAATGAGAATGCAATGGGTGATGGCAATGTAATTTGAGATAGGCGTATATGCAATAACATGACTATTGTTCTGCATAAAGCGTTTATGAGGGGATTTCAATTGAGGATTAGTGATTAACCAACCTATACACAGGAAAGCATAGTTGTTGGAACCAACCTGTAATCTAAACGTTGTGTGATGAAGCATGGAAGCTGGAGGAAGCCATGGGTTTTCTAGATTGTGTGTTGAACAACAATAATAACTCTACTAATTAAAATCATAATAATGGTAGAGGAATATCAAAGTTGCTAGATAGTATCGAAGTATAAATATTTCTTTAGTGCAGTTCGAGTTAAGTGACAACGTAACGAGGTTCGCTAATTTTCCCGCTATAGGAATAACCTTCCAAGGAAATTTAGCAGTATTTATTAAAATCTTGTTAAGGGGAAGTCTGGACCTGGAGACGGACGCCAGAGATGTTCTGGCCACCTTGATAGGCCCCCAAATGTACGAGATAAATGATGAGTTCGGACTAAGTACCAGAGCCGACCCCAGTGCTAGATTCTATGCTAATGCCAGTCCCTCCCAGATCTGAACGATGAATTTTGTTGTGTCGAGTAAAGTGGCTTTACCGCTGATAGTGAATCTGCTTACTTTGTGGGCTGAGAATCCATCTGGTGGAAGTCATGCAATTTATAGTCTGGTCATAGAGGGTTAGGGTTAGAGATGAACGGTTTATGCTCTTTGATGAGAAATCTCTGCAAAGCGCAATTCTAACGGTTTCATCTCAAATATATGAATTCCATTGTTATTTTTGATAAACACATCTGCTCCATATCGATGAGATTATGGAGCCATAATATTGACCATGCTATCATGGACAAAGGGTATCCACAGAGATCGTCATCCTTCTTGGATCCTTCGCATCAAATAGTTGTCAAATAACCGTTTTGTACATAATTAATGAAAGAAAATGCAATATAGATCTGAAAAAACCGTATTTATTAATTAATGAAAGAAAATTCTATATAGATCTGAATGAAACGTATTTATTAATGAACTCTAGAATCTGATGCAATATCATAAGTTAATAAACTAGAAACTGAAAACGTTGCTTTTTCAAAGTCCAACGGAATTCCCCGTGCTATCTATCAAGGTGGATCAAGCTCATTCATCCAAGGTGCCTCCATCGTAATGTTGTTGTACGACCAGCCCAATTCATTCATGAAGAAATTCATGAAGTACATCTGCATAACCAGCAATGACCATGCTCAGAAAAATGAGAAACTGTCATTTAGGAGAGAATGAAAGAATATGATGGTAACCTACTAAAATTCAAAAATTGTATTTGTATTTTTTTAGTTTTAACTTCATGCAAATCCCGTATCTTGTATTGTGTATATGGAAATCCCATCAGTTGAAACAAATACCTAAATTGCATGAGTCTAAGCATGTTTACCATTGTTAAGTTGCCCTACCAGATATTCCTTGAGTTGTCGCATCTAGCATTAATAAGTTAAAAATTAGGAGAAACCATACCGACATTAAAAAATTCACAGGAAAATCAAACAAAAACCTCATAGAATGAAGTTACAATTAAACCCTAAAACCCAATAATAAAGCATCAACTACTGCGGGCAATATTTTGTTAAAAACAAGCAAGGGTTTGAATATATTGAAAAATGAACAAACAAAAAAAAACCATATCTGTTTGTCTGTTATCATGGGGAGACATCAGATTACAACAATTTCATCGGCCATGGGAAGTGAATGCATTTCCCAAAACCTGGGTGCTTTAGCAATGAAAACTTCACAGGTTTTCAGAGAAAATAACATCACCGGTACCCTGCATTGAGAACATATGCCAAGCATAGAGAAACATAGATGAATATTTCAAAACCCAACATTTGTTGATAGTTCGAGCTGCCGAAGGAGAATCCTGGACTGCTACACGCATTAGGAGATCCTGGACTGCTACACGCAAGAGGATCTTGACGAGATGTCTGAGGATGAAGGCCGTGTTTGAGGATGATGATGAAGGTTATGGAAGACACTGACTATTCTTCATGCAGCCTTCCACGTAGTGCACACACATGTCACCATGGGAGAGCGATCTGAAATGCATCCGACCCGCATTTGACCCCAAATTGCAACACCCCTGCAACCATAGACTGCAGAGTTCGTAGACTGCGTGCCAACTCCAAACTCGCCAATGAAATAATTTGTTATTTTTAATTTATTTTTTAATTAAAACAATTTTGAAAAAAATATTGCATACACTAGAGGATTAAAGTCCCATCAAATACCAATCAACCAATAAAATATTCGATTGATAAAATTTAATAAATATAGAAAATGTTTTATTTACAAAATAAATAAGATTAAAATAAATAATACCAAGTCTGTAATAAAGCACACTAGAACTGAATAAGTAACAATTTAAATGCACCAATTAATAACTAAAATGAACCAACTAATAAGCTGTCAACTATCGTTGACCGCTGGGACTAATAAGAGTGGATTGAACAAGTCAACTTTCGTTCCAATGTGAAAATACCGTTCAGTATGTTGAAGATTTTGTAACTTCAAGAGGGGAAATAGACAACAAATAGTTCATAAACTGTTACAGCCATTAACTCGCGGTTGAGAAAGCTGAAAGGTAGCGGTTGAGAACGCGTGTCCCCCATATACTGAGAACACATGCCTTCAATATAAAACGTTTGTGGTAATCTGTCTATGGTAATATGAAACGTTTGGTTGCATTAGGTTGATAAATGGAGCGTGGCAATTACGTGGCAATTACATATCCTTACAGTAATTTTTTAATGTGATTAGGTAAATGTTAAAAAGTAAACATGTTAATGGATGCCTTGATAAATGCAAGAATGTTATGAACAATAAATCTGATCCATTGATTTTGGAGAACCACTAAGAATATGCCAGCATCTTCAATGCATAACCATCAGATTAGGGTTTAAGGTTAAGTAAGGTTAAAAGATCATTAATTGTGCCCATTGTAAATAGGTGTTAAGTAAAGTTAAAAGATCATTAATTGTGCCCATTGTCAATAGGTGTACACCTTTCGGCGTAATTATCTTCACCGAAGAACTCATTAGAACAACATATCATGTTCCAAACAAAGTGGAAAAACGTGATACTAATGAAAGGGGATAGAGCCCAATTTCTTCGCAAAGGACACGATGAGGATTTATGGAAAACAATATTAAGTGATTTGTATGTTATGCATTTAACTCTAGAAATCCATACCACGCACTCTTAAAATGATTTTAAGAAATTCATTTTATTAGGTATTTAAGAAGTTAAAAAAATAAAATATTTTTAAAAGTATTGAATTTATTTATATATATATATATATATATATATATATATATATATATATATATATGTGTGTGGGGAAATTAATATGTTTTTTTTACTATATAGATTTTTTTTTTATAAGTATTGCATATAAAGTCATGAATGTGACAACATCTTTAGAGTGTATCTTTTGCATAATCTTTATGGTTTTCCATGACATGCTAGAGACATTGGTTCAAAGTCTTGAAAAAATGACAATATCCCTGGTTTGATTGAATATTTGACGTACTTGTTGAATAAATTTGAAAATATTGGAAAAGATGAAGTGTAGGAGATCGAATTAGTGTAGAAATTATATTTAGGACTTGTGTAATATTATTTATTTGTAAGAATGCGCAATTAGGCTATGGAGGTCCTTATGCACGGCTTATATCATGGTATAATATCCTCGATATGAACCGTAATCCCTATAAGAAACATGTTAGGGCCTAAGTTATTGGTTTCTGCTCCTATACCATGGTACATGCCACAAGCCCCATACATAGTATACAAAACCTTTAAATAGAGCCCATATCCCATACATAGATCAAACATTCCCTTTCTAGGGTATGTGCAGTGGATACTATGCATAGTGCATGGGCCTTAGAGAAGTAACCCTTAGGTTATAAGTCATTGGTTTTCATCTCTTAGCCATATCTTGGGAAATGATGCCCATACCAAGTGTACCAAACTTCAAATTGATGTTGACATCCCATTATAGGCTGAATCTTCCCTCTTCAAACCATCTATGGGGTATTGGGGCACAATGCATAGCATATGAGCCTTAGAAAACCATGTGTTGGGGCTTAACTCTATAGGTTTCAACACAAATTACCATGGTTTTAGCCACAAGTCTTAACCCTATATCAAAATACCTTGAAATTGGCGACTCCACCGGGGAATTTCTCCCATTTGGGGCTATTTGGTGATTTTTCTCTTTGATTGCTCTTTGTTTTCCATATTTTCTGTGTCTCGTGATACTTAACAACCTCTACATTGCTTTACATTTGAGTTGCTTGGCCTATTTCTTACCCAGACAATGTATTTCTCTATATACACGAGTTTTCCCTTGACAGTCACGTACATATGTGTGTTGTCCATTTTTAGGGAACATACATACACTTATGTTCCCTGGAAAGTCGCGTACACATTTTTCTTAGCCTTTTTGGCTCAATGTGGTGTTTGTTGGCTGTGTTTTGAGTGTTTTTGAGTCTTCTTGGGTATCTGTCATGTTTGTTGAGTGTCTATAGAGTGATAGCAAGCTGTATTATTGTTGAATTTTTGGGAAAACTAGTTTACTGTCTTTTTTTCTCATCTCCAGTCCTTGCGTCTTGGTCTGAGTAATAACTTCTTGGTGTCCTTCTTGGCTTTTCTTCCTGTGATGGAAGTAGGGTTTGTTCGAGAGGTTGTTTATTCAGTCTTTGCATTTTCATTTCCTTATATTGAAAATCCGAAGAAAATCTTGTTTTGAATTTCACTTGAAGCATTTTCACTTTTGTTTAGATTGCATTAGTCTTGACATCTTAGGAAATATTGCATTATCATTAAAATTGAAGAGATTGCATCTTATGCATGGCATTTAGAAGCATACCATTTCTATTGAAAAACAACACTAGTACTTAGCAATGTTTTTACATGTGCTTCTTTCATATGCTAAGTTATCACACCATTAGTTTTACGACCACACCTCTTGAGTAAGAATAAACCACTAAAATTAATGCTCAATAATTAAAATTGATTAGAAACGATTTTACTTTTCAGGGTACACAAACAAGTTTAGGATTTAAGGCCTTGGAATAGGATTTTTTGAGTAAATTTCTCCAACGCTACAAAATTCAACATATGTGTCTGACCAGGGAGTGGTGAAACCCATTTTATAATTGGTGTCCTCAGGAGGCCCAACTAACAATGGAGTTAAGAATGAGTTCGCAAAGAATTGGTTGCAAAGATATCCCTCTAATACCTTCCTAGTGTTAGAGATATTTTTGTGGTTCTATTCGTATCTAGGGGTTTTGCTAGTGCCTTTACCTCTGTGAGAGGCACTGCTTTTGAGGCTTTGGGATTTTCTACCTTTCCCATATCATGGACCTGACCTATGAATTCTCACCCGAGCATCGGTTATACCATGGCGACCTGGTTTCCTGATCTAGGTATCCACACAGGTTGCTTGCAAGGGTTATTTTGCAGATAGCTTGAGATAGATAGGGATCGAACAACACACATTCTTTATGGAGGATTTTCTCTCCCGAGGGATATGAACAATTGTGCCGTGAAGCCCAAGAGGGTCCTTATAACGGATTATGTTACCTAAACTCTATTGTTTGGGAGTCTCACCCCTCCTGGGAGAGGCATACCTTCTTTAGTTTGGGAGGCTCATTTTAGACCATCATCTCTTATATGTGTGCATTGGCTTCTAGGTTTATTTAAGAGTGTGCTTTTTGTATATTATTTGGACTTAGGATTTTTCTTTGCATCATGATTTTTAAGTCATCATGGAGCGAGACTAGCCTCTCCTCCAGTCTCGTCGTCCCTTGAATCAATTACCAGAATTTGGTCTGATACGAGAACCACCTATTAAAAGGCGTATAATTAATAAACCTGCAACATACATCTCCACCACTCATGATCTCACTCATACCATTCTGAGTACTAATTCAACTCCAACCTCCGATATGGTTGGTGGAAACCCCATGAATCCCTCCGTTAGCATTTCTAGTCCATGATCTCATCTCACTCCATGGGGATGAATCCTTTTATATTTTCAAGTTGTATGACTTTGTCATCATCGATATCTGCTCTCCAAAACACATTTTTCATGGGTATGCCTTGTTATAGTACTCATTCGATGCCTCTGTCCTCCAATACTTTTTATTTTGGTATGACGAATAAGACTTCACATATTGTCCTCCTTTCTGAAACCCATTGTCAATGCTAGTTTTTGGTTGGGGGGCATGGTGCAAGAGCATCGCTCCACCTCGACAACGCGCCAGCATTCTAACACATCAACACATATTTCAGAGAAGGAGAGGCATTGACCCTCCGATTTTTAAATTTGAAATCTAATCCTATAGGGATTTGTGTTGTGAGGCTGATAAATGCCAAGCCATACCTTTGTACAGGTAGTGGAGAGAGTCGCCTTAAATGGTTGATTGTAAGAAGGTCTTGGTTTGAGTCAGATATGGACTTTTCATTTATGTAATGAAGTCGTAGGAGTATTGTGTCTTAAATGAGACAATAACGACACTAAGGTGGTGGAGAGGATAAGTTCGTAGAGCCATCATTTTGTAAAGAGAGAGAGAGATATCGGTAGTGAGGTCTTAGAAGCAGAACTCAAGATAGAGTTAGATTAGGAGAATTTGAGAGAACTGGAACTCTGTTGTAGTCCAGTTTTTGTAAATATCTGTATAGATGCACAGAGATAATAGAAAAGTAGTTTTTCCTGCATACAGTGTGTTTATGCATTTGTGTTCATTATTGTGTTTTTATATGTCATTCATGGTTTGAATGCGTAAACTGGTGAAGTATTGAATAAGTTTCAATCATTTATTTCTTCGAGTTCTCGAGTGCAAGGAGTGCTTTTGTCAGAGGTGAGTTAACCTCAGATAAGATCAGGAGATATAGAGTTGAACCTTCATCAACAAAAGTGCAAAGAGTGCACAAAAAGAACTCTATGTTGAATTTATAAAGAGATAGATCTACTGAACACTCTGTAAGGAGAATTTTTGCAAGGTGTGTATCGAGCAAGGAGAACGCCAGGAGGGCGAGAATAATTTATTTTCAAGAAATCCTTCGGATCTGAGTTTGACTAAATCATAGAAACGCAAGGAGTGTGTGGGAGATCAAAATGTTTGAGGAGATCAAGGTTAGAAGGGATAACGCAATGAGTGCATGGGTAACATAATTATTCTAAGTCCTAAATTTCAAAAGAGATAACGCTTACAAAAGCACAAGAGATACCTAGAGTAACCGAGTTCGCAGGAGAAAGTTAAAAGGAAAAACCTTTGAACACTGCAAAACTCTTCCAAGGCAGAAGAAGTCAAAATCTCATGAGGAGGAGAGACAAAAACCATCTGGTCAGCTGTGGAAGGGAGCCTAAACCATTAGATCTACATCTAGTGAAAGAAGGAAGCACAGAGGAGAGGAACAAACCTGATATGTTGGATCTGAGCGTAGAGGACCAGCAACCGTTGGATCTGAAGGTACGTGCAAAAGACTTAACCCTTGTGTGCGAAGGAGAGTGGACTCGTCAAAGTCTCGAAGTCCCGATGTGAACAGGGACCATCCATCATCTAGGGTGACAGGTGGTGAAAGATCTGAGTTTTCGAGTGAAAGCATTCTGGGAGGAACGAGTGCATGGGAGTTGAAAATCCTGAAACCTGAAGACCCGAAGTAGATAGAGGCCCTCAGATCAAGGGGGAGAAATGCGTCAAGAGATTGTGTGTTTCAGGTGAAAGAACTCCAGGAGAACTGAGTGCATAGGAGTTTGAAACTCCCAAAGAGAGAATAGTTGAAGTGTCGAAGAGCCAAAGAGAATCTGGACCGTTATATCCAGAAGGGTATGTGGCAAAATATTGTGAAATCTGGGTGGAAACACTCTGGGAGAACGCGAAGGACGGAAGTTTGAGATAGTTGAAGCCCGAACAACCGAAGTAGTTGGGAGCCGTTAATCTAGGTTGGACAGGTGTCACCATATCGTGAACTTCAGAGGATCCTACTTTGAGATTTCTGAGAAGTTGTGCTTCGGAATATCCCAAAGCACCGAAGCCTGAAGAATCCATGGCCGTAAATCCAAAAGGGAGAACGTGGGTCGTTGATATATGAAGGGACGCATGGAGGATGGAGACTCACTCCGTTGGATGGTCGTTGGATCAGGGAGGATAGGTGTCAGAGGATCCAACACTCTAAAAGGATTCACTCCAGAGATTTGTGGTGGTTGATATTTGAGATCATTGAAGGCCTAAGTCCTGAAGCAGACAACAGTTTTTGTTCTGGAAGCGAACGCGTGGTGCCAGATCTAGAATTTTAGGTACAGAGCACTCTAGAGGAAAGAAGAGGGTGAAAGCACCGAAATCTCAAAGGAGATATTGATCGTTGATCGAGGAGGAGGTCAAAAGAACATTGATTTGGTTGAGGAGGTTAAAGTCCCGAAGCAAGATCACAACCGTTGATTGGGGAGGATACATGTCAGCAGATCTTCCAGTCCAGAAGATAACTAGTCAGTAGTGGTGAGGTTTTGAGAATTGAGATTCCTGAAGGCCGGATTCACGGAGGAAATCCTAGCCGTATATTAAGGTGGACAAGTGTCAATAGATCTTCTACTCTAGAAGATTATCACACAGGGAAAAGCAAGAGTTTGAGATTTGAGATTCCTGAAGGCTGGATTTGTGGAGGGGATCCTGGCCGTAGATTTAGGGATATAGGTGGAAACAAATATTCCACTCCTGAATATTTCCATACGAAGGAAGCGAAAGTTTGAGAGTCAAAAATCCTGAAGGTCGGAAAGCTAGAATCAACCACGACCATTGATTTGGAAGGGAGCTACGTGTCGACATATCGAGGATATCTGGGATCACACATGGAAGGAGGAAGAAGAAGGAAGGAAAGGTGATTCGATAGAAGCTGTTGATCACAGATCATCTCTGAAAGTGAGAGATTGACGGATAGGAAGGATTGTGGGGCCAGGACATGCTTGGATGCTAATTCTCCTTGAGTGGGATGCAATTTCAACCACAATTTTAACAAAGGGATACGTGGCATATGGAGGCGAATTGTGGGGTGAAAAGTGGGTTGGTCTAAAACCACTCTTTCCCGTGCCCACAATCGTGTGATCTTGAAAGGACATAGCCCGAGGCCATATGAAGAAGGGAATAATCACATAAGGAGATAGCACCTGAACCTTAGTGTTTTGGAAGCGCACAAGAATAGCTCACGGGTCTGACAAAACCTACACACAGAAGGAAAAGGGGTCTATGTATAATTGATTTGGGTTCAGTCAGGAGCTCGAAGAGTCAATTCGACTCAGAAGTTAGAAAGATCCTAGACTAGGAGGTCGTAGATTCCAGGGAGGGTAGGGGGGTTGCATCAGGTGGTATAAGAGCCGATTTCCGTCTGTAGATTTCAGGCGAAAGAGAAAGAGGAGGGGGTCATTATTTTGTTTGTAGACAACAGACAAGAGAGAGACTGTGAAAGGGATGATCTGGTAACATTAGATGATATCAGAGGTTCAAATTTTCCTATAGAAAGTAGGCGAAAGGAAGGTAGAGTAGTGATGCTCTGAGAGAAGGTTGTTTCAAGTGCACAACAACAAAAATTTAAACAACTAGGTGAGTTGTAAGAGAAGATGGAGATACTCTTGGATGTAGTGTAATCCATAGACTTTCCAGGAGGGCAGGTAGAAGGTGGAAATGGCTACTGAAGGCCACGAGAGTGGTCAAAGAGAATGCCTCAAGCAGAAATTTAATCCAGATATGGATCTGGAGCTCAATGTTATAAGAGAAAGGATGGAATAGCTAGCATTGAATATGCATCAAGAGGCAAAGGTACATTGGAGGTACGAATGTCCTCTGAAGAGGAAGGAAAAATGGATTGTTCAAAAGTTGTTGGATAGAAAGCAGCAATAAGAGTTGAGAAAGTGAATGAGGGAATTAGAAAACCTCGGTGACATGGAGGAGGAATAGATTCACATATGTGAAACAGAAATTGGGAGACACCTCAGTGATGAGGAGGAGGTGAGATCAAATGAAGATCTCATGAACTGTCAGGTGGGAAGAAATGGACTTTCAAGTTTCCAGGTGGGAAATAGAAAGAGATCAATGGAAGGACTCATATACTGTCAAGGGAGCAGTGTTGAAAGTTCAGATTTCCAAGTGGGAAATGAGATGGGATTGGTTGATCTGATAGACTTCCAGGTGGGAAGAAGAGAAGTCCCAAACTGCCAGGTGGGCAGAAGAGAAGTCCCAAATTGCCAGGTGGGCAAGGGAAGGAAGGTGATACTGTCAGAAAGTCTCAGGAGCTCAAAAGTGAGTTCATGTCAGCAAGGAGTGCTGATAGGTGAAGATTCATGTGGGTTTGCAAAACATGAGAATGAAGATGATGAGAAGTTAAATAATTTCACCATCAAAGAGGAGGATCAGAGGAGCATTATGATTATTGTAGGGATCAAGACATTCCTACCAAACAACCAAGTGGAGGCCAATGCACATGATAAAGGTGAAACAACAAAATAAGAAAGACAACCAATATAAACTTCCAAACAGGAAGAAATGGAGCAAACATTGATGTCTACCCAAACAGAAGGAGAAGATCATTCATCATAATTTCTCAAAAGTTTCATCCATGAGGTTGAACAAGAGATGACTGTAGCACTAGAGTTTGCAACAGAGGAGGAAACAGACAACATGGATTTTGTTGAGTTGTATGAGGAATTGGAAGCCCTAGAGAGAAGGGTAATGGTGCAAATATTGCACATCCGATAGGTCAAGTTGGAAGCAAATGGAGGAGCATACCAGCCAGAGGAAAAGTTGGAGGGAGTTGGAGATATGCTTACACAAGAGGAGCTGACATAAGCTAATCTATGATAGGAGAAAACTAAGCAACACCTTGGTGATGAAACTAAAGAAATGGATTTTGTAGCAGGGTGGAAAACTGATACCACAAGAGGAGATGAAGACAAGATGGGGGATCAGGATGCTCTACCCTTTGAGGAGGAAGTACAACAGAGAAGGCTGCATAAGAAGAGCCATCCACTGGAGCAGTTGGATAGAGTGATAGAGGAGATCAGGAAGTTTATTTTGAGGTCAATAGAAGAAGTCAACAAAGTGGAGTTGAACATAAGAGATATTTCCATAGCAGCAGGGAAGAAACAGAAGAAGAAGCAACAACAACAAAAACAACATTATAGTTGGAGAGGAGAAAGAGGGCAACTACAAGGGAAAGTTTGGGATCCAGGAGGATTTCAACACTGGAGAAGTGGAGCTCATGATTTTCCCATCAGTGGAGTATTATGCAGGAGCATCGCTCCACCTCAACAATGCGCCAACATTCCAGCACATCCAGGACAGGCATTGACCCTCCCATTTTTAAATTCAAAATTTGATCCTATAGGGATATTTGTTGTAAGGCTGATAAATGATAAGCCATACCTTTGTACAGTTAGTGGATAGAGTCACCTTAAATGGTTGATTGTAAGCAGGTCTTGGTCTGAGTCATATATGGACTTTTCATTTATGTAATTAAGTCGTAGGAGTATGGTGTCTTAACTGAGACAATAATGACACTAAGACGGTGGAGAGGATAAGATCATTGAGCCCTCATTTTGTAAAGAGAGAGAGAGAGATCTTGGTAGTGAGGTCTTAGAAGAAGAACTCAAGATAGAGTTAGATTAGGAGAATTTGAGAGAATTGGGACTCTGTTGTAGTCCAGTTTTTGTCAACATCTGTATATACACACAGAGATAATAGAAAAACATTTTTTCTTGCATACAATGTGTTTATGTATATGTGTTCATTATTATGTTTTTATATTCCATTCATGTCTTGAATGCGTAAATTGGTGAAGTATTGAATACGATTCAATTGTTTATTTCTTTGAGTTCTCAAGTGCAAGGAGTGCACATAGTCCACAAGGAGTGCATTTACAAAGGTGAGTTAACCTCAAAGAAGATTAGGAGAGACAGAGTTGAACCTTCATCAGCAGAAGTGCAAGGAGTGCACATAAATAACTCTGTGTTGAGTTCATAAAGAGACAGAGTTACTGATGTAAATTCTAACCTTGTACAATGTCTACTGTAAACAGATATTCAGAAAAGAATATAAAAGATACAATGGAAAATGCAAACATTACACAGAGATTTTTCCCCTGGAAACCCAAACCGGGAAAACCAACATATATTATATTCATACATTCTGTTACATTGTTTACAATACAATATACATATAGGAGCCAGCGGCATCCAAAACCCTAACCCGATGACTTGGATTAGTCCAAAACCCTAATTCCTTAACCGGAAATAGAAAACCATCGGCAAAAAACCATGTGCTGAAAAACCACCTAAATATCATGTGGTCTCGGAAATATGTTGTCTCGGTGCGAAAAAAAAATTTGGGGGCTCTGCCCTTGAACCCCTGCACGGGGGGCTCCGCCCCCCTGCACCCCCCTCTAACCCCCCTGTGCACCCGGCGCTAACGCTCAGACACTACTACTCGTGCAAAGAATATAACACATACCCAACATTCTCCCACTTGTTGTTTTCTTTGCACAAAGGGGGTTACAGGGTTACATAGTCAACAATGCTCATGGATCCTCTACACCAAGAGAACTTCTTAGTGCTCATAGATTTTGTTAATGAATC
>ML777907.1:2800110-2822970 GCA_009831015.1 Picea engelmannii | reverse complement strand
GATGGAATGTAAGGTAGCTAGAGAGGTAGTGGGGGGCCCCAGAGGGCCCATAATGATAATAGTGGAGGTCATTCAATGTAAGGTGGACTAGGTCCACTATATTATTAAATAAGGCCCACTATGGTAGTTAGATATAATAAATGTAAGATGACTTCTTAGAAGGTTCTACTTCTAGAATGCAAGATAGAAGAAACCACATTCTATTATTATCAAACCAAAGATACCAATTGTTAAGAAACAAAGATAGATCTACAAATATAATCACCACAAATTACTGAATACACAATAGATCCACAAAACAAGATAGAAGAAACCACACAATATTATTACCAAACCCTTGAGGTAGGGCAACACCATACAATGGATCCTATTATAGAAGGGATCCTCTCCTGTTCACTTGCCTCTTCGAGGGGGCATCCTCCTATTGAGCTACCGCTCCAAATACAATAATTCTCTTCATATCTCATTACATTGCTTGAACCCCTTTATATAGTGCTACCATCACCTAAGAAAATTCTAGAGGAGGAATCTTCTAGAAGTAGAACCTTCTAAGAAGTCCTCTTACATTTATTATATCTAACTACCATAGTGGGCCTTATTTAATAATATAGTGGACCTAGTCCATCTTACATTGAATGACCTCCACTATTATCACTATGGGCCCTCTGGGCCCCCCCACTACCTCTCTAGCTACCTTACACACCCTCTTTGTCTTCTCATTAGACTCAGGATGGTAAGAAGTGCTGAAGTTCAGATTTGTTCTAAACCCTTTGAATAACCCCTTCCAGAATTTTGAGGTAAATTTTGGGTCTCTGTTAGACACAATTGTCTTGGGAATACCATGCAATCTTGTTACTTCCCTCATATAAGTCTCAACAACATTAGTTGCCTTGTGAGTAGTATTCAATGGAATAAAATGGGCAGTGTTCGTAAGCTTATCCACCACCACCATGATGGAATCATGTTACCGATTTGTTCTGGGTAATCTGATGATGAAATCCATTGTCACCACTTCCCACTTCCACTTAGGAATGGGTAATGGCTGTAGCAACCCAGTTGGGTGTCTATGCTCAGCCTTGACCTTCTGATACTCCATACATCTGGCGATGTATTCTGCAATTTCCTTCTTCATACCTGGCCAAAATTAATGGCTCTTGACTGCTGCCACTATTTTCTGATATCCAGGGTGCCTAGCATAAGACACATTATGCATTTCCTTCAAAATAATAATTCTCAATTCCTGGGAATTAGGTACATAAATTCTATTTTTGTAGAGGAGTGTCCCATCAGCTTCCAATTTATAATCTTCTATTTTCTGTATCATCTTAACTTGTTGTAGCGTTTCTACCAATTCCATGTACTACAAATCTGCATTTGCAGCTTCCAAAATTCTTCCTTTAATATCAGTTTGATACATGCTAATGGTCATAGCATGTAACTCATGAAATCTCCTACTGAGTGCATCAACCACTTTATTCTCCTTTCCTTTGATATGCTTGATATCAAAGTCATACTCACAAAGGAATTCCAGCCATCTACTCTACCTAGCATTCAAGGTTGGTTGATAAAAAAAATACTTCAAACCATTATGGTTTGTCCTCAGTTCAAACCTCTTTCCCGTGAGGTAATGTCTCCATTTATTCAGGGTGTGTACAATGTCTGCCAACTCGAAATCATGAGTTGCATAGTTCTTTTCATTCTCTTTCAATTTTCTAGACTCATAACATATTACAAACCCATTCTGGCTGAGAAATCCTCCCAGTCCTTATTCACATGCATTTGTACACATTACAAAATATTCCTTTGGATCTACAATCCTCGGGATTGGAGCACTGGTTAACAACTGCTTCAATTGCTAGAAGCTTCTCCCACATTCTTTTGTCCATTGAAATTTCTTCTCTTTCCTTTGCAAGCAAGTGATGGGATGAGCTATCCTTGAGAACCCTGCAATGAACCTTTTGTAATAGCCAGCTAGACCCATAAAGTATATGACTTCTGTCACATTCTTTGGCGCTAAACATTCTCTGATGGCTTCTATCTTCTCAAGATCCATGGATATCCCATCCTTTGAAATGATATGTCCCAAATAATGGATATTCTTTCAAGAGAATGAGCACTTACTCAATTTGGAATACAGTTGGTGCTCTCTTAGCAAATGCAACACCATCCTCAGATGATATTCATGCTCTTCCTCTGACTTGGAATACACTAGGATGCCATCCAAAAAGACTATGACAAAAATTTCTAGGTATTATCTGAATACACCACTCATTAGGCACATGAAAACAACAGGTGAATTTGATAACCCAAATGGCACCACTGTGAATTCATAATGACCATACCTTGTTTTGAAGGTGGTCTTGCTGATGTCTTCATCCTTTATCCTTACCTAGTGGTAGCCTGAACTGAGATCTATTTTTGAAAATATCTTGGCATCCTTCAACTGATCAGAGAGATCATCGATCCTTGGAAAATGATACTTGTTCTTAATGGTTACTTTGTTCAACTGTCTGAAATCGATGCACAATCTCAACGTCCCATCTTTCTTCTTCATGAACATGACCAAAGCACCCCAAGGTGAAACACTTGGGAATATATAACCCTTCTTCAGAAGTTCTTCAAGCTACAATTACAGTTCTTTCATCTCTGGTGTACTCATTCTGTAAGGCGTTTTCGACACTGGAGCTACTCTAGGAATTAGGTTTATAGAGAAATCAATATCTCTCTTCAGGGGTAGTCTAGGTACCTCCTGAAATACCTATTCAAATTATTTTAATAATGCATGGTATTCAATATTTGACACCTTATCCTTATGTGATTCCTCCATATGAGCTGCAAATATTTGACAACCCTTCCTGTAACACTTGTTTACCTTCATTGCTGAGATTTATCTGACATTAACTACCCTTGGGATTCCCTGCACTTTCCTTGGGTTTCATTTCTCTTCCAGGAAAGTGAATGCCTTGTTATGATAGTCTAATACTGCATGGTGTTGGTCCAACCAATCCATCCCAATTAGACAGTCATAGGAACATAAAGGTAAGATATTCAATTCAGCCCTTCTGCTCAGTCCGTTCATGTCCACTGGACAAGACTTAACCAACTCAACAACATTTATCTTGGCTCCTGTAGCTAGCTACACTAACCAATACTTTCCATGTTTGCTTCTTGGAAAATGAATCATTTCCACCACTCTAGGATCTATATAACTATGACTAGCTCCTGAATCAATTAAAATAGTAATGGTTTGATTGTTGATCATACCTTCCACTTCAATCATATGTGATTGATATTCTCCTTGCTTGTTGTCCAGGGAAATGTATATCCTTGGTATTATACATCCCATGTATTCCAATGTTTCTGCCTGTTGAACATTGTGGACAACTCTCACTTTGTCATTTCTATGGGGAAAATATCTGTACCTATGATTCCCTTTACAACCCCAACATTCCATAGGTGGTTGTCTTGGCATTTTCCCACCTACTTCAACCTTCCTGTCTCTCTAAAAGATGGTTGTCCCTAAGGAATATTTTTGAAAAAGGATGGCTTAGTTCCCTTCTTCCTCTGATCCATATTGAATTTCTTCTTGTCTTCCCAAGCCTTTCGGAAAGTGGGCTTTTCTCCTTGTTTCTCATATAAGCATTTTTCTCTCCTTATAGTTTCTTCCATAGTTTTAGGATCATCATACTTGACCTTGTCATTGATGGGATATGGTAGTCCACTTAGATACCTTTGAATTTTGACAGTCTTATCTTTGATGAAACAGACATACTTCAACAATTCCAAAAACCTTCGTTCATATTGATCAATGGTCATACTACCCAACTTGAGTTCGACGAACTACTTCATCTTTCTATCATAATATCTCTTAGTCAAGTATTTCTTTTCGAAATAATTTTTGAATTCCTTCCAAGTAACATTTTCTCTTTAATGTGTTGCACCTGCACAAGTTGATCCCACCACATGTATGCATTTCCTTTCAGTTGATACATTGCAATTCTTCCTTTTGCATGAGAGGTGTAATTATGCAGTTGGAAATATTTCCTCATGACAAGAAGCCATGTCTCGACATCTTCCTCCTTCTTTTGCTCTCCATCAAACATATGAGGCTTAATCTTGTTCATTTCACCCTTCAGTTCAGCCACTCCAGATCTCCTGTGCTTTATGGTAGGAGATGGACTTGAACTACTGTGTGCCTTCCTCTTGGAGTGCCCTTGGGAGTGATGATGGTGTCTACCCACACCACTGGATTTTCTCTTCTCATCAGGGAACCTGTGACTTACTGATCTACTAGAGTCACTCTCCTTATCCAATTTCATTTCTATCATTTCTAAGCTCTGCATCAACTTTAGGTTTAATTCTCCCTATTGATCATTGGATTTCATGAGCTTTATGTTATCTGCTCGATGAGTTTGGACATCTTTCTACAATCTTTCAATGATTTTCATCATGTTTCCCTCCTTGTATATCTCTTCTCCATGCCCATTGGAGTTTGATCCTTTAGATCCCAAATGGACATCCATTCCTCTAGATTCATTCTCTGAACTGGAAGCATTTTGTGCCTCCATTTCTCTGTACTCTGCGATGATTATGTTCGGTTCTGACAATTGTTGACTCTACAAACACAATTTGGAGTCAAGCAAAATTTGTCAGGACATCAATCCTTAAAAAATTTCACAGTATTCATAAATCAATATGATTCAAGAAAACATTCATATTTCATTCTCTGCGATTCTCGTTCAATCAGGAATCCTTGCAGATCTTTTCTTTCTGAGTTCTTCTCTGTTTTGCAAAAAATTTCAGGCACTAGACCCCTTTCTCTTAGCCCCCAACCCATGCAACCACAGTTGTGGCAAGCACTATATCAATAGGTTATTATTCGGGACTTTAGGCCTCTGGCTTCAGAAGTTTTCAAAGCACATCACAACAAATCTCTCACAGTTCTGGATTAATGAACTTGTGAAGTAGGGTGGATAACTAGTCCACGACTACCCAACATCAAACGACTGACACCCACTATGGAAATTTAGACATATGATATCTTGGAATTCAGAGCTTCGGAGCTTCGGGACTTCGAAGGATTTTACATCCTCACACCCGCAACACTCTGAACCATTAATCTTTGAACACTTCCATGTCACCTTTGGTGATGTCATTACGTCTCGTCACCTTGGCGTTATGAAACTTTTGAAATTTCTTCCTTGCATTTCCCTATGTAGCATTCTTCTGTAGTGTCAAGTCTCTGGATTCCAAAACTAGTGCCATGCGTTCAATGGGACCATCAATGCCCCACCACCCATACTTGAGAGGAGGTCCACATGGAGAAACATAAAAAACAGACACGTGGCCCACTCAGACAGGTGACACATGTCACCTTCTCATTGAAATTTCAATCTTTGGTGAGTATGAAACCCACTGACATTTGGCACACATCCCATGTGTCCACTTCATTCCCAATGACATCATCATGCCTCATTACTCTAGAATTTTGGAATTTAGAAGTTTCTACACCTGCTTCCTTCGAGTCTCCCAAATTCCAAATTTATGGACTGCTTACCCTCTAGGTCCACATAGTACAACTATCACCAACTAAGGTGGTGGCACATGGCATGACTTGGAAGGTCCACATAACCCTTGGCGATGTCATCCTGCCCCACTACATATTCACTTTTTCTTCAGAACTTCAGGATTTGGGAGTTGGTCCACCAACACACCCCACTTCTCCTGAATTTTGAAGTTACGATTTTCCATGAGATCTATGGCTCACAACCACTTGCGCGTAGATTCGACGACTTTGATCCGTTTTTCACCACGCATACTAATTTTTTGTTCTTGGATTGATCTAATGGTCAAACTCCTCCTCATATCCATGGTCTAGATCTCCTCCAGGACTTCGGGTCTTCGGACTTCAACCTTTCTCTTATTTTTTCACCTATCTTCACCGAAGTCGTGGAGTTCGAGGGGCTTCCAGGTTAACCCTCCTACACTTTCTCCATATCTGACAGTCATGAAAGTTTCACCTTTTTTTGGATAGATCCTATGAAAAACATTACTCTGTGGGCCAATACCACTTCTTTCATGGTTTTATAATACTACTACAGCTCTTGAGCTTCATAACATGGCCAAGGTAGCCTCTTGGCACTCAGGAATGTTCTGAGGTTCGAAATTGGTTCCTATTGACACAATTTCCACCTGAAACTTTGGTTTTAATGAATACTTGTCTGGCCCATCTAGGCTCAGTGATTTAACCTTGGCTCGAAGCTTGAATTTTGTCCATTTTGACAAAAATTCTTTTCTGAAACTTTTGCTTCAACTTCTAATAACATGGCCCATCTAGGCTTAGTGTTGAAACTGTGGTTCTGATACCAATTTTTGATGTCCCCAGCCTTAGACAAGTCGAGAAATGCCACTACGGAACATACACACATATATAACATGCATTTCTAATGAATTTAAAACAAATAACATAGATTTACTGCTACCATACATACTCAAATGGAATTGACATTAATTCCTACATGCAACAGAATACATGATAACATTTCAAGAATCATATACATGCATAACATACATAATTAAGCATGGAAATGATACGTATCTTTTAATTGGAGTAAAACCACCAACAACGTGCACACCTTCCATGAACCTCCAAGCCTTAGACCACACTGCTCATCACTCTCAGAAGTGGGTCACCCTTGAGCTGGGACTAAACTTCATCGAGAAAGGGATTCCTAGGCTAGGAAAGGTCAATAAGAAAGTCACACTGTATAAGAGGAAGGATTATCTCCCAGGAGGCACTTACGTCCACTTCTCACAAACTCTTGTTCCCCACATGCCTGTTCCACCCTAGGAGTATAAACCTTCAATGTCACACAATCCATCGACTTCTCCAAATCCCTTACCTTGGGCTTCAACAATAGACCGAACTGGAATTCTTAGAGTTTTGTAGCAACTACGGGACTCCTTCCAGGAGAAATCACCTCCTCAACAGACTCTCTCACTTGGAGAGAGTTGCTCATAGGCTTGACAACCTGCTTCTTCAACCACAATATCTAATTTTGGTAACGAAAGGGATGGCTCAGTAAATTATAGAGGTGCCAAATGGTCATAGTTAAGAAATGGCATAAATGGCTAGCTCCAGGCTTACTCAGTGTGTGAGTGAACTCATGAGGAGACACAGGGCCAACTAGTTTAACATAGCCAAAATGATGAAAGCGTGAGAGCCAAAACTCTCTGCGTGAACCCCCCCTGCATAAGTGAGTGTGTTCCCCCTGTGCATGAGAGTCGACCCCCCTTAAGTATGCATGTTACTAAGACAACACCTATCGCTCATGAAGCACGTTCCTTTCCCTTTGGAAGTCACCTGTGCTTTCCCCCGTAACTTAGGATAAAAACATATCCTTTTTAAACAACCTTTGGAATAATAATAACAAATTATTATTCTCTTGGACTTGAGCCCTTAGGATTAGCCCCTCTTTCCAACCTCTCATCCCCCTCTCCCTTATCCATCCTAGTGGATCTTAGTCCCCCATTCTCTTTTATCATGGTCGGTCTACACGCAATGATATTTTTATATTAATCATATGAATATTTACATGTACAAAGCAGGCTCCTGGCCTTTAACACCTAGGCTCTTCGGACTACTAACACATAAGCCTACCAACTTATAATTTCTTGGCTCACCATCCTACAAAACATGTTTACGATTCATAATACAACTAGGGCTCATCCTTGGGGTATTACATTAATGTTGAGAAAGTTGATAACTGGGTTAGACAGATGGAGGTATATTGTAATGTGTTGCAAATCAAATATGAGGAAACCAAAATCAAATTGGCATCGCTTTGTATTGAAGGCACAACTCTCATTTGGTGGAAAAATAAGATGCAACATGGAACTCAACAAATTGGTAAGATGTTTCCATCATGGCATTGTTTTATTTCTGCACTTAGAAAACAGTTCTATCCATTAGGATATAAGGAAAAGGATTTAATTGAATGGAAAAGTCTTAAGTCAAGAAAAGGACAATCAGTGTAGGAATATACAAATGAATTTCGTAAGATGGATTTGATGTTAGATGTTCCATTGACTACACAAGAAATTCTTATAAATTATATAGGAGGTTTTCCTTCTTATATTCATAATATTCTATTTATGTTTGGACCTAATAATCTTGATGAGGTTTCTGTTCAAGCAACGTATGTTGAAACAAGAAGAAATGGAGTTAGTGTATTAGGGGAATCATCTTCAAATAAATAAGGAAAAGGTAATGGGAAGAAATCAAACTCAACAACAATGAAGGAAGAGAAGCTCTCTTGCAAGCATTGCAAGAAAGAAGGGCACAATGATGAACATTGCTAGAAATTGCACCCAAAGAAGAAACCAAAGTGGTTCAAAGAAAGGAAAGGGAGGAAAACAGTTGTAGCAACAACACATCCAACAGACTTGGGGTTAGATTCAGGTGATGAGACTAAGATTACAACAATTGGTTTGTCAAGTGATGATTATGAAGATAGATGAAAATTGTTTCATATAAGGGTCATAACGAAACATACTAAGATGGATACATTGATAGATAGTGGATCTCAATCTAACTTAGTTTCAGAGGAAGTGGTTAAACAATTGGGATTGACAACTAAGTTACATCATAAACCTTACTCACTTAAATGGGTAAGCAACAATCATATATTTCCCATAACAAAGCAATGCACTTTAAGGTTTGCAATTTTCTCAAAGTTTGTGGATGAGGTAACATGTGATGTGGTGCCACCAAATGAATGTGAAATGGTCTTAGGAAGACCTTATTTATATGATCACAAAGAAATCTTTTTCAGGGAACATAATCAATATCACTTGTTTAAGAAGGGAACTAAATATGTTGTACATGCTCATGGTATAAAATCAAATCAAACTCTACTAAGGATGGAACAATTAAGAAAGGTAGCATATGAAAATGACATACCTATAATTGTGCCAAGTAAAGCAATTGATATTAAGCATGAACATGAGATGGTTGTAGGATGTGAGTTCAATCATACTTTTCTTCAAGATAAGTTAATTTCGTGAAAACCCGTCAAGAATATTGGTTCATTTTCAGTCATATTTTTGATATTATCACTACTAATGTTTTCTACATGGATGGTAGTGGATTCAGTAAGATGTGACTGAGTTCAAATGGATAAAAATATGTGTTCAGTTATCATGGTTGTTTTACAATTGATTATTTTCTGAAAGGTACACATGACAGATTTGATAGACAAAGGACAAGTGGGGAGGCCTATCCCACACTTGATGTCAGGTTAATATCTTTTTAGAGGACCAAAAGGTCCCAATGGGGAGGTGTGACCCAAATGGATCCAAGAAGGCCAAAAATTAAAAGTTCTTGGATTTGTATGAAACCAATGCCATCACATAGGGATCTTTGTGCAAATTCCGATAGTATATTATTTTTAGAAAATGGACACCGTATGGTGAAGTTATATGAAAATAGGAAAATATTTCAAAGTCAAAGTCAACATTCCATACTGTTGACGTCAACAGTACATCAGCATGACATAGTAGATGATGTCAGAAAGACGATGTGGCAGCACCAGAGGATGACACATGTCATGCATTTTTGGCATTTTCAGGGATGAGTTGACACAGTACGGATTCCACAAGTGGGCTATACAGACACTGACGTGGTAGTCCATATGATGACGTGGAGGTTGTAGATGTCGGCATGTGGCTGTACAGAAGACACCTGCAAATATCAGATGAGGAAACATGGTAGTGAAGTGGTTATATGGTCATGATTTAGTAGATAGGTGGCTTCCTCGAGGCGTGACACATGGTAGGTGTGTTGACTGTGCCGGTTGGCTGTACAGGGTGACTGTGCATTGACTGTGTGTATGGGGCCAATCTAGAGGTGACACGTGGCCCAATCAGAGGGTGCCATGTGGCACCCTGGATTGGGCTAATATGACCTGGTCAAAAAAAAAATTGGCACTCCAACAGGTTCGAGTCCCTAACCTTCGAGCTTGGAAACGACTTCATAACCATGCGCTAGCCACTTGGGAACGTGTGTGACTTTTTATTACATGTGGAGAAATATTTATTTAAAGTGATATAGCGCAAGGATTGGGGGTTAGCACCTGGTTGATGGGCCTAGGCATCTGACCAAGGCGCATGAACAACATCCATTCAGGGGTGCGAGATGACACTTGGATCAGATGCCTGGCCACATGCCCTTTAGATGACCTAAGGCCGAGAGCTGAGGGCTAGGATCGAGCACCTGTCACACCTAGTGCTATCCACATGGCATGCCACATGACCGGGGGCCTGGAAAAAAGGGGTGTGACCCATACATTTTGAAAATGTGGATTTTAAACTATATCAATTGGACTTTTTAGTTAATTGACTTGATTTTAATGGGATTTTTTCCATTATTGGAGGATCTGGAGCCCAATTTGATGCCATATTTTGGGAGGAGGTTGGGATGTGAACCCCAAATGAAATTATATATAAATTGGGTCTTTTTGAAATCCATGGAGAGGTTCAAAACAACAAAAAGATGAAAAATTTGTGAAGTTCAAGCCATTTTTATGCAGGGAATCCATTGAGGAAGTGAACTTTGGAGGCCATTTCTGGGAGCTATGCTCAACCTTTTTCAGTTCCATCAGTTTTGTTGGATTCTTGAGGTTGAGAAGAACACAAATTGACCAGTTTGTAATCCAATTAATGTAATTTTGAAGCATTGAATATTAATAATAAATCCAACCCCACTCAAATAAATGCCCGGAGATGTAGGAAACTTTTTTGAACTCTGTTAACAATCTTTGGCGTTATGGTTTGTTGTTCTTAATGTTCATTTTATGTTCTACATTATTTAGGATGGTTGCAACATTATTTCATTAAATATTCTTCTTCTATTCAATTCTAAATGGTAAATCAACTCATACAAAATACTTAAGAAAGTCTTTAAAACATCAATTTCAGATCAGGTGCATATCCATTAGTCATTTCCTATGATGGAGGGTTGGAATCCTCCTTCCTCCAGAGCCGATCCTAGTTAGAATTTCAAGGGATGGAATGGACATATGGGATTGTTTCTACTTCATATATCTCATCCATCTATCCATCGTCCACAATTCCTTTTCCTACGAATACTTTTCTCATGAAAAATCCTCCCCTAACCTCTGGTATTACATCTAGGTGGAACCAATTTTCTATAGGAAATCCCTCGCATAGAGTTCCTTCATTGGGGAGAAATGTAAATCCTCACATGGGTAATCCATATCATATCACTTTTTCCTCGCAAGAGTTACCATATGGGATGACACCTTCACAATATTTCATGAAACCAGCCTCTTCTAATAATGTCGGGGATTCGTCAACAACCTATGCGAGTCATGTTGAAGACAAGAAACCCACCACTATGAGTCATGTTGGGGGAAATAAAACAGTCGTTTAAATTCATGCTAGGGGAATGACTGTAGTCAATCCTAGTCATACTGGACAAATATCACAAACCTATGCTAGTCATGTTGGGGATTCATCAACAACCTCTACAAGTCATGTTGGAGATCATCTACTAGCTTCTACAAGTCATGCTAGGAGCATGTCACCGATCACTACAAGTCATACTGGGGGAATTCATACGATTGATAAGCCTAGACGTATAGGATGTAAGGCCAAGTTCCTTTTTAGAATTTGAAAAGGAGGTCACCTAAATCCTTTTTGTCCTATTATTTTCATGGTACAAGATGCATGGTCCTTGTCTAATGACCCTTCTATTTCTGATTCATTTTCGATTTTCTATTAATCTAATCAATCTTTAGTTGATGAATTGGTTGTGCTGAAAAAATCTTTGGCATACATCTCTCTTGTTTCGTGGGGTGATATATCTCTTTACCATGTTATCTCATATCCTATTCAACCAATGGTCGAGGAAGTGGTCATGTTGATGCAATCTTCAGTCGATCCCACTCTTCTCTTGGAGGGTGACAAGTCTAAGGAAGTGACATCGTCGATGCAAACTTAGACCAATCCCACTCTTCTTTTGTGGAGTGATGCGTCTTTCAACCATGTCCTTAGAATTTTCAGTTCAGTACCTTCTAAACTGTTAGGGACCTAACCCCTCATGTAGGTAGAATAATATATTTCCATGTAATACTGGTTAATATTAATAGGGCCTATCAATAAGGAAGAATAAGTCCAATGTAAGAAGACCTAATAGAAGATTCCTCTTCTAGAAGGATATTCCTCTAGATGGTTCTTTTGATAGACATATTTAGTATAAATAGGAGTCAAGGGTATGAGAACTTTTGTCTTGGATATTATTGTAATAGAGCTCTTCTCTGTTGGAGTTTTCCCCCTTGAAGAGGCAAGTGAACATTGCTATCAGTAATCAAAGTGCTCTTTCTGGTGTTATTTTGGTATCATTTTGGTATTATTGTGGTGTTGTTTTGGTTATATTATTGTTCATCTGCCATTTCTAGATATTTATTTAGGGTTTCCATACTTTTATATCTGGAATATTACAAGTGGCATTAGAGCACCTTCCTCGATAGAAAATTGTGGGTTAATTTTTTTTCAGGGTAGAGACATATTCCAACATCTTTAAGCTACATAGATTTGTCATTATGCGCATAAACCCACAGTCGGGGATTCATACACGTAGGAAATACAAGGGGTACTTAAGTGCACATATGTTGGCCACCCTTGTAACCCTTGTTGGTACCCCTTCGAGTGGTATCGCATTAGAAAACACCTGTATACAGATCAACCTAGATCTCCTGAAACCCTCCATAGATAAACCGACTGGCCAACTGACGGCTATAGTGCCACCAAGAAAAAATCTCGGGAAGATACTCTCTAGTACCTCGTTAGTCTGGTAGTATGACTAAGGGCACGATCTAGCCTCCTTAGTTGTTTCCCTGAGATATTGGGCTGATTACTACTGTTGGACCCCGCACGTATATCAGAAAGCTATAGAACAGGGAAAAACCTTGTCTGTAAAACCCTTGAATACCTAACTCTTGGGATAGAAACAAAAAGATAACATACAATATCTATTGTGGTGAAATTGTGTCTCCTTCATTCGAGTTGAAAAATTACTACATATTTCTTCCTATTAAGAATTTTGGCATTTCATCATAGTAGTATTCTTCAGATCAGAGTATAACAAAAATATGGATCCCGTTGGCACCATTATTTAATACCTCTTCCATTGTATTTATCTCTTTGCCATTATCACAATCATACCTATCATTTTTCATCAATTTTTTTTTGTGGACCCGACTCCCTTCCAACACCCTTATTTGGGATTTACCCCATTGGATTCAACTCATCGCCCTGATCGTTGTGATACACTTCACCCATAACCCATTTTTTGTGTGGTCCCACCCACCCCTTTTCGTGTTCCCTTGTCATAATGGACCATACCCATAGCCAAGACTTGGAAGCTCGCTTCACTACCTTGCACTCTAATCTCACAGAAACCCAACAAGAAGTGTGACAACTCAGTGCCAACATTTCCACAATCAATCAAAACATGCATTCCTCCATCACTACCTCAATCACTAACTCAAACAAGATCTCATACAAGACATTACTACCCAGCATGAATCTGTCGCTACGATGATCTATGCCAAGCTGCATATCCCTGAAGATCTTCCCTTATCTGACCCACCTTTGCATACTGAAGGTGAAAATTCATCTAATTCCCATAATTTTCATCCCCATCACTTTCAGCGTGACCTACACCTTTTGTGTGTGGATGTGACCAAATTTTATGGATCAAATCCCACTGGATGGTTAACTCAAATGGAACATTATTTCTCTTTGTATGGCATTACAGATGAGTTGGCCAAACTCCGGTATGGTTTTCTGCATCTAGATCAATAACGTTGGAAATGGTGGAAAGGGATAAAAAATGCTCGACAAGGGTAAGTGTCTTAGACACACTTTGTGGAAAATATTTATGAACACTTTGACACTGGCACCAACCATTTAGTTCATTTGACAAAGTTGAAACAATATGGAATAGTGGAAAACTTTATATCTACTTTTGAGTGACTGGATTTTCGTACAGAGGGAATGTCTGATGCTTTTTTACAAGAATGTTTTATCAGTGGCCTTAAGGATGAGATTCATGCTCATGTCCTCATGGCTCGACCTCAGAGTTGGGTTGATGCTACTAAACGAGCTAAGGAAGCACAACATCTTGTCTCTTCTCAAAACCACAAACCATCCTTTATTCCTCGCACTAAACCAGTTACTCCCACTCCTCCTTCTACTCCACTAAAGATCCAGAAATTGACCAGGGGAAAAATGGTTGAACACCAACTCAAAGGCCTTTGTTATAATTGTGATGACAAATATTTTTCGGGACACAAGTGTGTAAGGAACAAAATATTTTTATGTCCATCTTAGATGATGTTTCAGAAGAGGATGTTGAGGCTCCCCTTTTGTCTGTGTCACATGAACCCACTAACATAACCCCTTTCTCAGACCCTCCCTAAGTAGAATTGATCATTTCCCTAAATTCTCTCACTGGCTTATTTGCTCCCCAAACCCTCAAGCTAATTGGCTACATCAAGCATAGGATGGTCATCATTATTGTTGATAGTGGAAGCAACCATAATTTTATTCATTGCCACATTTCCTAGGAAACTAATTTCTATATTCTTTCAATCAATAATTTCCAAATCATGATTTCCAATGGTGGGTCCATGAAATTTGGAGAGAATTGTGAAAATGTGTGTCTCCAAATTGGTGAATACCATCTTAAATCTCATGTGTTTGCTATCGACATGGGCGGTTGTGACATTGTGTTGGGTGTAGAATGGATAAGGAATTTGTATCCTATTCTCATGGATTTTAAGGATCTAACCATGCAATTTGACAAGGAGGCCAACAATATAATTATGAAGGCATCACCTTTGTTTCCCCAGAGATCATCAGTTCCCATCGCATGGAAAAGATGCTCAAAAAAGGTCATTCTGGAATTATTTACCAACTCCATTCCATACAAGCCACTCAGACACCTTCTGTGTCATCGAACCTCCAATCCATCCTCTGGGATCAGGTGTTTCTTCGACTGAAACATTACAAGAAAAATCCCCTCAAGGATGACCATTGTCAGAAACTAGCGCCCAAATTTATGGTCCTTATACGGTTCTCAAGCGTGTGGGACAGGTGGCCTATCAGTTAGCTTTTCCCAATCGTTCTAAGCTCCATCCTGTTTTTCATGTTTCCTACTTAAAGAAGGTGATTGGAACTAAGTGCCAAACCCAAACCACCCTTCTCGAGTTGGCCGAAGAAGGATCCATTTGGCTGCAACCACAAGCAGTTTTGGACCAGCGTGAGTTTCGTTTGCGTCAACGAATCATCAAGGAAGTGTTAGTCCAATGGAAAGATACAAATCCATCAGATGCCACTTGGGAGCCAACTACTATTCTGTAGCAATTTCCCCATATCAAGCCTTGTGGACAATGTTGTTTTTAAGGGGGAGGGCATGTTAGGGACCTAACCCGTCACGTAGGTAGAATAATATATTTCCATGTAATAAAGGTCAATATTAATAAGGCCTAGCAATAAGGAATAATAAGTCCAATGTAAGAATACCTAATAGAATCTTTCGCTTCTAGAATGATCTTCCTCTAGATGGTTCTTGTGATAAACATACTTAGTATAAATAGGAGTCGAGGGTATGAGAAATTTTGTTTTGGATATTATTGTAATAGAGATCTGCTTTGTTGGAGGTTTCCCCCTCGAAGAGGCAAGTGGACATTGCTCTCAGTAATCAAAGTGCTCTTTCTGGTGTTATTTTGGTATCATTTTGGTATTATTGTGGTGCTGTTTTGGTTATTTTATTGTTCATCTACCATTTCTAGCTATTAATTTATATTTTGCATACTTTTTATATCTGTAATATTACATAAACAAGGAGGCATTCCACTTTCTCCGGGTACGCTCCCTCCAAGGCCTGGGATGGTTTCCTTGGATTGGAATGTTCTTGTAGAGCATTGTCTTCCTATTTTTGCACCCTTCCAGAAAATGGCTGGAGTTAACAAAATACGTGTTCATCGATGTAATTTAGATGAATTATCCTTTGTGATTATTTTATCCTCCTCGGCTTGGAAAGGTTTGGTTTCTCCCAAGCTTGTGTGTTCTAACACTGAGTTGTTGGCTTTCGAAAGAAGACCTGCACGGAAGCCTTGACCTCCCCCTATGTGATCGAGTAATATGGTGTTTCCTATTGAGTCTTATCTTGTTGTTTGTGAGACCTCGATCCTTGGTATTTGTGAGATGTCGAGCCCCAATTTCATAGATGTTGAGTTTCCTTCAGATGAGGCTATCCTTGAATCTATGATTTTGGATTTTTGACCTCTTCCTGATCTAGAGACTTTACAATTTAGTTACCAAACAAGCCCCTATACTAAGCCTAGAAATGGGATCTACCTGGAGAACTACTATGAATAAGCCACAAGGCTCTGCGGTCCTCTATACATATTGTACTTTTAGGTTTTCTTATTTTCAAGTTTCGTATCCGTTAACACATGTTTTATCATATTTTTCTATATTGGACCTATTAAATTATGGGTAAGTGTTTTTGGTCTTATATACAGGACATTTGAGACATTTTCTTTGGTACATTTCTTTATGTTGATCCGTTCTGACAGGTCATGATCTCTAAATTGGAATAAATGTTAGATTTTCCCCTCCATTAATTTTTTTCGTTATCCATTTCTTGTAACATTTTTCCTTAGGATCAACCCCACTAAGTTGTGACAAAGAACCTTCTATATTGTTTAGAAGTATTTTAATTCACGTGGTAGAGCCTACCTTCGATGGGAATCCTAGGTTAGAACCCATTTACATTTTGATGCCCATGTTGTAAGTTTTCTATTAGGCTCGGGAGTCATGTTTATCCCTGCCATGACATTGTGTTTGAACTTCATTATTATTACTCAATATAGGTTTTAGATATTACCTACATGACTCCCTCATTATATGATGCTCACAATAGCATCCGAGAGTCTTAGCTAATCTCTTTTGAGACTCCTTGAAATGAGGAGATTTTCGAGTAAGATTGTATCTTTCACACTCATTAAATGGATTTGAAAGGACATCGATTTCGATATAATTTTAACCCTTTTCCAGACCAAATAGAAGAATTACCAAAAAAGTAATACTCTAGTCACCATTGGATAAAAGCGTTCTTCTTAGTATTGTTTTATGCTTTTTTGGGCCTAGGGGACTAAATCTATGAAAAATAACATTGCTGGAAGTTTCTTTCTGATGTTGAGTTGTAATTGAATTTCATTATCATGCGTGCATTGTTGAGCCTAATGTCGTCTCCCGCTTTCTCATTATAATATCAACATTCGCCAAGCAGTTCCTTCCATATATTCTTTGCAGCTTGACACCCTTTACCCTAAGAGAAAAAAATTCCCAAGTTTCCTTATCCTACACATGATTTCCTTTCATTGAGCATAGGTATGTTCCTTGCGCTATGGAACTAGGTTGCTTACCTATGAAACTTGTTTTCTCCATTGTACTATAAAAATTTTTATTCTTTTTCCAGGATTTAATAATACGAAAAACCAAAAAAAATGGAAAAAAAAAGAAGGGCGGGAAAAGAGTATTGTCTCCTATCGGCAACAGTCATGTTGCCTTTGAACATATATATATATATATATATATATATTTAGTCCATTCATCAAAGTTTTTGGTTTAGTATGGACTTAGGAAGTTGTACTCATTACTCAGAGTTAGTCTCTTTCAACTGGTTATTCTTATAATCCCTATGGAGAGTTTCTCGATGCCTCCTTCATCACAAACTTTTGGTCTATGATCAGTCTTGAATCTATGTTGTCTAAGTTATCCATTTGTCTCATTCTATGTCTCAAAGGAATTATAAACTTGTGTCAACCATTACTCATAATTCTTGACCTTTCATGTCAGTCATGCCCTTACAATTGAATCTCAGAATCACATGAATCTATAGTCCTACCTTGCACCCATGGGCCTAATTTCATCATTGATAGGTGAAATTGAACCCAACAGATGAAATCTCCTCATTGATATTTGACTGAGAGGCTTCCTTTATGTTTGATGACAAGAAATCTATTCACACATTGGGATTCATGCAATGTCTTGTATTCCATCAGACCTTATTGGTGGCATCCTCACCTCTATCATTAGTTTGCATTATTGCTTGTTATTCATAGGGTCTCTTTCATGTACTAATTACATCTGGTGCATGTGAGAGACACACACGGTCATTGGTTCGTGCATATCCTGTTCGTCTGAGTTCTTCCTCATTATCAAAGTATTTATTTGTACCTCATGCTAGATGATGGAAAATACCTTAATTCTCTCCTTTAAAAAGATCTCCTTCCATCGACCTCAACTCATATATTCTGGAATCAATATCTAGAGTCTCATTAGTACCTAGAGGCTTTTAGTCATCAGTGATAGAATCTCTTTCCATCGACAGTTGGGAATACGTCATTGTTTCCTATTCGATGGATTCCTCAATTGTTTGACCTCAACACCTTTATTCACACTTTTTGAATGTACTCGGTGCCTTGATGCCTACTTTCATCATTGGTGGGTTATCTCACGTTTGTTAATGATATACCTCAATGACCTGTAATCAAATGAAGTCTAGTGTAGAACACCTCTAGTTAACAGTAGCAACACCTCATACCTACTGTTGTGTTTCGACGTACCAATACCTATATGATTGTAGTTATCATGAAAGATCGGATTGTATGTCATTGTATACAAATATATTTAGTTTATTTTGAGGCTGGACTCCATTGTGTCTTGTTCATGACTATGAGTTCCTATGACACATGCATACTTTGTATTTCCTATTCATGGCCATGAACTATTACCTTATATATATATATATATATATTCACATGGATCTACAGTGTACTTCAGATTGGAAACCATGTGCACAAATTCAATATGTATTATAATATTCCAAGGAGTGGCTAGTTATTCTATTTGGGTCGTCACTACTCCACTTATGGGAATTATAATGTATTTCAACCATCATGATTGCTGCTCTTACCTCACATATTAGAGGCATCTATTATAGCAATTTTTTCCACACTCTATGCATATTTCTTTGGTGTCCTTACCTTTCCCTCGATAGACTCAGTTACCCCATTTCTCTCAATCCAAAGTAAAAAAATCATATTTTTGTGCATACACACGGGCTACAGTTAAACAACCTGCATATACACAGGTTTCTCCATTACATCCTATGTACATCGGTTTTTGTGCTCAAAATTAAAAAATATTTCATGTTTTCCATGCCAAGTCATGGGATCCATACCCTTTGGCCTTTCATATGCTAGAAATTCTCTGATTCAACCCTTGATTTCCATTTGAAGGCTATAAATTGAGCCATATACAAACCTTGAGAGAGAAAAAAAAATTAAGAGAAAATACACTCTAGAGAAATTTCACCTCATATTGAGTCTACATCCATTTGTCCTTTAAGTATGAACTTATCTTGTGTTCAACCCTAAAGCTCTTTCCATTTTGTGAAGGAGGACCCCAATTACTCCTAAACTTATGAGATTTCCTTGTGGAGGATTGAAGTGGTGAAGGCCCAGGTGGAGGGACTTGGTTTCTTGGTTTTGTGAAGTGTCACTATAGAAAGTTGTCACCAATGTACTTATGTTGATTATATTAATAGAAATACTCTTTTATCGTCCAATTATATGTTACAATTATTTTTATCATTTTCCTTGGGCAAATTTGTTGTACATGTTAATGGACTATGCCGGTTTATATGCTAACACTTCATATATTTTTGTATGCTTCTGTATCTTGAATGTTGAGGACAAGTTGCATGTATCAATCATTGAATCGTGAGCTCGACAGTGGTCTCCTATGGACGCCCAAAAGAGGTAGGATTTTAGCCTTTCTTTTGTTGATATTTCCATTTATCCAACATACTTAAGATTAAAGTTGATTTCTGGATTTCATTTTGTATATTGTGGTCTTACCCCAAGCCATAGAGAGTTTTTCCTCGTAACATATATATCCCACCCATACGCTAAATATTCCTTTTTCAATGCTTGTGAGGTGGTAAAGGGTCTCATGCATGGTCCATGATCCATAGAATATAGTATTACAATTAAATTCACCAATTCCCATCCTTAGACTAGGATGAACCATAATGGATCTACATAATTGCTAGTTGATGTGCAATGATGAGTACCTTTCATGACATGTTAGTTTCCACATAAAAATGAAAAATATGAATCCTGTGACTATGAGAGAGAATTACAGGTACCTCCACAATGAAATTTTAAGATGATGTATAAAGATAAAATGTAGGAAATTGAATAAGCTTTCATAATAAACTAACATGGATCCATCTTAACTCTGGATCTAACAAGCAATAAGAGAGATCAAATCCCTCGAGGTATAAACCTCTCCTCAGGTTTGACATTTGAAAAAATGTTTCCACCTTAAAATATTTGATCCCTCTTAGCACTTGATAAATCTATAATTAAAATGAATTTATACCCATCAATAATTCATATTCATTTGTAACGATTGTGAAACAAAAAAATTACAATATTTATAAGTTTGTTCTCATGAAAACTTACTTAACCGTTAGTAAAAATCAATATACATAAAAATATTTCATATAAATAATTCTCCATGTGATATTAGGAGAATGGAGTTTTCATGAACCCTTTATCATCAAAATGAAACTTTCCATTGTACATCATTATGTTTTTAAGTCATCAAATATGCAAACGGCCACAAAACATCAAAACTATTCAATATCATAAACTTATTTTACATTATTAGCTATAAAGTTAGAAACATAATCTTCTTTAAAAATTGAAAAGGATAACGGTGAGTAGAAATGACCACTAGAAGCAAAAAAATGTGGGTTTTTCCAATGCAACAAAAATTGATATAAATTAATTTAATTTACCTTTTTTATTGAGATGTTTTTTTTTTTTTTGGTAAATTAGAGTTTGTATTAAATCCTGTCAAAAATATACAACTGTTTGTAGATCATTTTCCAACATGGCAATGGTGCCCTTCTGGGAAACCACTGCTGCCATTTGTCCATAGTCTTAGGTGGCAACAATGCTCTTATGGGAAACCATTGTTGCCACTTGTCCAAGAAAAACATTGTGCCATGCAAAAACAAAACCCTACACAGCCACGCAGGGTAGAGTGTTGACAGCTGAATTGAAACTTAAAGAAAAAACATAGGCCAACCTTCCATGGCTGCTAGGAAACGAGAGGAGACCGAAGTCTGAAACAAGAAAACATTTAAAATCCTAGTCCAAGCCATGGTCCGGCGTGGACTTGGAGCGCCAATGCTTTTACCTTGTCACAGTCCACTATGGCTTGCTGAAGGTCCTAAAGGAAGGACATCATAGTGTCCACTCGGCTCCAGCGGTCTACGTCCATGTTCTACATGTCGAGCATAGTCGAATTGACCTCCCCCAAATCCTTTTTGAGGTCACTCAGTTTGTCCATGATCATTGTTCGATCATCACACCTGTAATAAAAGGGGCGTGGGTGGGTGGACATCGGGGAATCAGAAGAGGAGGAAGGAGAAAAGGCAGGACCCGAGGTGGTGGGGGGGTGACGAAAGGGGGAGGGCATATGAGGAGGTTGTCGAGGGGGGGAGGGGGGTAGTGGTGTGAAACCCAATGAGTTTCCAAGGTTATCAAACCACTCTATCCTACAGGCGTAGGGGTTCGAGAGAGGGGAGAGGTTAGGAGTGTCATCGCTGAGTGGATGGGTGGGGGTGGGCACAACGACAAGAGCCAAGACTAGGAATAAATTGAATTCAGGAGGAGGGTCTGGGGTGGGCAGCTGCCTTTCGCTGGCCGCGTATCAGGAGACACCTTATTTGGCCTTACCTCTGAGTTGGGGGATGAAAAGAGCTAGAGGCACCCTGAGAGGGAAGACACTAAGGCTCAACAATTCTGGAGAGGGGAAACTCAAGCGCAAACTCGAGTTCGAGTGGATTTAGCACTAGAGAATGTTCACGAGCCTGAAGAAGAGGTGAACCAGGGAGGTGTGGCCCTGCAAACTGTAAGGGGGCGAATGAGGACAAGAGTGCCCAAGCTTGGATTTAGGAGCACAAGAGCTAGACTAGAGCATATGTGACCAAGGAAGCGTCCTGCACGGTGCCACGAAGAGTCCCATGCTATCGAACTTCCAATTTGTCTGGCCTGCGAGTTTCAAATGAAGAGAGGAGGGTGGCGGCGGAAGGTTTAAACCCATGAGGTGATTGGAGTGGGGTGACTGATTTGATTGGACGCTAGGTGGCTAGTTGCCTAGCCAGGTGGCCTCCTCGTGGTGTGATCACACCATTGCCTCGGAAGCACCCCATCCGGGGGTCTTTTATTGAGATGTTAATAATAATAAATAAATAAATATAGAGAGAGGTGATTATTAGGGTTTTATATAATTGATATATGTGTGGAAGAGTGTTAGAAGATTGTGATCAAGTAACACGATTTACAACAATTTAGATCCATCTTAACTTAGGATCTATCAAGTATAGAGAGGGATTAAACCTCTAGAGATGCAAACATTTTTAGAGTGCATAACTTAAATAAAGGTTAAAGATTTGGGCCTCAAAAAATTTGATCCCTCTCAAAACTTAATAGATCCAAAGTTAAAATAGATCTAGGCTGATTTTAAATCAATCATTATTAATATAATGACATATTATTATAAGATATTTATTTAAAAAATAATTATTTTTTAATATTGTAAAATAAAATTGTTTTTATATTATTAAATATATATATATATATATATATATATATATATATATATATATATATATATATATATATA
>ML777907.1:2762254-2787616 GCA_009831015.1 Picea engelmannii | reverse complement strand
TACCCCACTTAAATGTTCAAGTACAAGATGATTCAAAATGAAAATGTCTCCTTGGTATATATAGGAGACTAGGACGTATAATTACAACTAATGGCCTAAAGCTGACATAAATAAAATAACATTACTAATATAATATGCCCCAAATAAGGGGTAATGAGCCAATATTAGGGCTTAACATATGCGTACTCAAAATCTCTTGGCACACTATCACGATTCACCATGCCAACCAGAGGCGAGATGTAATTGGGCAATATGGTTGGAATCAACTTTACATTTTCTAGGTCATCTTTGTGCTTGGTTCTCTTTTCTACTGATTGTCGGGATTATCCGGCCCTGTGAGCAGTAGATGGAGAGGCTTGCAGTCCTCTTGTTGATGGTGCTTGTATACCTCCAGACATCGACATTACTCGTTCAGTCCTGAGTTCGATGAGAACTTCTTCGACAACTTTCTCTACAGCGCTAAACTCATCTAACATACACACTTGGGGTTGGAAATATCGGGTTCGAAGATTAACTTAGACACTGCAATGGGATAGAGGACAATAGCGCAATGATCAATGTGTAAAATCAATGAGTCTGCAGGCTCAGATTCACGGTTAGCAAAGGTGTTCTCGGTGCATGGAGCGATGGGATAAATAGATAACTTGGCAACAGATCTCTTGCAATGGGTGAGAAGCCTTCATTAACTCTGTTCTGTCCGTTATGGCACAGTCCAACGGTCTGGTGGTGAACCATAAATGCCTTTCTATCCGTTCAGAGGGTCGGTCTAATGGTTATATTGTTTCCAACGACGATATTGCTTCACCCTGGTGAAGTGCCATGTGGCATTGTTCTGTTATCCTAATGAAGCTCTAGTTTTGCAAATTTTCCCTTCGCGAAGTTCCCTCTGGAACCTTCTATAACTTTTCGATGTTAGTTCTCTTCTTACTTAGATTTCTCACCTTATTTCTAGTGAAATTTGTCTCGGTATTCCTTTTTCCATTTTGATTCTTATTTGTGGTTGGCATAGTTACTTCGCGTCATTGAGATTCTTTCCTAAGATTTGATGATGATACTTCCTCTTTATCTAGAATAGGTACTTCAATATTCTGTGGGTCTTCTAGTGTTCTTGCAACTTTGACATCCGGGTCTCTGGTGTTAGATATCTTTGATCTGTTCTTTTGTTCTTTAATAAAGTGTGCGATCCTTCTAGTCATGAAATAATTTAACTCTTACTTCTTCTGCTCTAAAACTTCTTCTTCTTCCTTCATTTTGGCCTGATCTCTTTCAATACAAGGTTTTCCTAGTAACATGGTAAATGGGGTGTTGTTCTCAATAAATTTAACAAAATCGAAATCCTCCTCTGTCGAAGTCCTATTGGCATTCATAGGTATCTGGGTGATCCGGATTATTTTCGGCACGAAATGAGAGCGGAGATATAATAAAGAAATGCACAGAGATATCATGTATATCCAGTAATATAACAAAAATATATCAGAGATGCAACCATAAACATGGATATACAGTAATACACGATTTCTATTAATCAAATAAATGTACAGAGACTGTAAAAATACAGAGTGAAAGACTCGCTAGAATGGTGGCAACTTATCTCTGAGAAGAGATGTGACGGCTACTCACATTCGCAAGAAAATGGTTACAATGAGGCTCTAGAGGCCTCTTTACAATAATTGGGAATGCCAAAAGTCCTATACATCCAAAAACCTAACCCTGGGAGATGAAGCGCCAAAAGTCATGTGGGCCCCGTTTGGGTAAGTTGGTGCATCAACTTCCCGGGGTCGTAACTTTTGCATATGATCTCTGTTTTAGGCGTGTGATAGCTCGTTGGAAAGGTATCATCAAGGAGATTCATTTTGGGGGCTCAATCATGCCTTCGACTATCATTGAGAATATTGATTTTGAAAAACATTCATTTGGACCCTCAAAATGGCCCCGGAAGTGAAAACCTGCTAAAAATAGTAAATTGCCAAAATGGCCAGAAAACTGTTTTGAGCCATTTGGAAAAGGTGGGTGGCCCCCGATATCCACCTGGATCACTGGGTGAGCTTTCCACATAGGTTTATCAACTTTCCTTTGAATAGTTCTATTCCTCCTAATGAAGGAATCATAACAGGCCTTCCTATAGCATCCCAAGTTCTTTATGTCATGATATTCACCGGTGTTTCCTCATCTAGAACACAGTCAATGTTGAAGTATCCTATTCTTGCTTCAATGCATTCTTTTTTTTTGAATATCTCTGATAAGTCGACATGTCGGTGGTCATTCAGGGTATATTTTATCTGTAGCAATACTTTGTCTGATTCTTTCTAGGGTTCTGCCATAATCATGGTTTCTAGATCTTCCTTAGGGTTTTCATGTCTCATCTTCATTTCTTCAAGCTTAGCAATCATTCTAGGGAAATCCAATACTTCATGGTCCATAGCTTTTCAATAGAGACAACTAGATCTTCTCCTAGGGCATTCCTTAGCAAAATGTCTCAGTTTTCTGCAACTGTAACAAAGGGTTAATCCTCTCTTTATTTTAAATGATTCCCATCCCTTCCTGTACTGCGCGTTAGGATCATAGTAGTTAACCTGCAATCATTTCTTTCTAGGATCCTGCATACACTTGTTAGTCAAAACATTCTTTCTATGCATAGTTATAACATATTTTTCACTATTCTTATCAGATCTACGCATGTCAAACCTTCTTTCATCTATTAGTGCCCTAGTTTTCAAGCTAGGACAAAATCTATCAAACATACCTAGATCCATACTGTTGAAAAAAAAATTTCAATTAATCTTACTTCTACAGAGCACAAAGCTTCCATATCTAAAACGTTTCAATATTCTTATCTTTATCAAAGTAAAAACCGTTCAGATCTTACCTCTTTTCTTCAGATCAAACTTCTTTTATTTAGCACAGAGCTTCACAAACTAGGTAGACTATTGTGCAGTAGGGCGACAAATCTATGCATAGAAATTTCAAAATTTCAGATTGGATCTTTGCACAAAGATTATTCTTCCTCAGTTCCTAGCAATCAAAGTTTTAGGTCAGATATTTGCACAAAGCTTCTTCTTCCTCAGTTCCCAAAAATCACAGTTTCAGGTCCTGACAACGGAACCATTTGTTGGCACAGGGGTAGACCTAGGGTTCAACGCTACAACAATGAACCAACAAAACCCTAACTACCGGCCCTTTCGACAATACCTGTGAAGCAGATGAAGCCTCGCTCAAGGTAGAGGCAGGGGTGCTTGCAGGACTCAGATGTTTGCAACCTTAGCTAGGACACATATCTGTGATTGTAATACTTTAACAGAGCACTTAGAAGTAAACATCCATCAACATTCAGTTCTTATTAACAACACATACAAACCCTAATTACAGAGCATCACAGTATTCAACCAGATCTGATGTATCTAAACCCTTATCATAGAGAGGTAGATTAGATCTAGAAGATTCAATCACTAAGCACATTCACATAGTTCAGATCTAACATCCATATACATCATTAGCACAAAGCATAAACAAATCTATCTATCTATATCAAGGAACTTAGCAAGTAAAGACATAAACACATCAACACATCGCACAAAACATAGCAAAAAAAAATGTATTTCCTTCACCCCCACCCTGGGGCTACGTCCACCAACTCTTCTTCTCTTCTATTATGTTTTGTTAATCAATTAGTTGCACAAAGTTCAAAACCCTACTCCGCATAGGAGAGGAGATCTGCACGCACCTCGCTAGATCCTCCTTCACCGAGTTAGGATACAACACTAAGCCTTCTACAATCACCTGCACTTATCTCTGCAAGTCTCACACAGTATGAACAAAGCACTTTACAATCCTTTGATCACATAGATCGACCACTAGCACTTAGCACATTGGCCTAACATCACATAGATGCGTCCTCCTCCCTTACATTGCCTAGACATCTATTTATACTTTACAAAATAGGCCTAAAAATGGGTAAACCCATGGGACGACATCCCCATACCCATTACATAATCCCAAATCCCAAAAAGGACCCAAAAAGGGGCCGATATCCTGCGATCTCTTCTTCATCTTGCGCTCCACCTTCGACAAGCTGTCGAAGTCCCAAAATAGGTCAACTTGACCAAGGATCTCCCAAAAATTAGTCAAGGGACAACATAAAGAAATGTAAAAAGATATATTGGATATTCAATAATGTAACAGAAATGTATCAAAAATGCAAACATAAACACAAATATACAGTAATACACAATTTTCTATTAACGAGAGAAAATGTACAAAGATTGTAAAAATACAGAGTGAAATACTCGCTAGAATGGTGACAATTTATCTCGGAGAAGAGATGTGTCTGCTACTCGCACTCACAGGAATATGACTTTACAATGAGGCTCCAAAGACATTTTTATCATAAATAAAATCCAAAACCCTAACCCCGAAAAATGAAAAGCCAACATTTTTGTGGACCCCGTTTTGGGTAGTTTGGTGTATCAACTTCACGGGGATGTAACTTTGGCATACAATCTCCGTTTGGGGTGCATGATAGCTCGTTGGAAAGGGATCGTCAAGGAGATTCATTTTGGGGGATAAATCAAATACATTGGCTATCCTGAGAAGCTCGATCCCAAAAAACCTTCATTTAGGCCCTCAAAATGGCCCCGGAAGTTAAAAATTGCTAAAAATACTAAATTACCAAAATTGCAAGAAAATTGTTTTGAGCCAGTTGGAAAAGGTGGGTGGCCACTGATATCCACCTGGATCAATCGTCCCTCATTAGAAAGAAATGGTATCCATTGTTTTGAGTGCCCGAGGGAGAGGGAAAAGTATTTGTTGAATCTACATCTTGATGAGTTGCTTGCCTTGTCGGAGAAGTTGCGCCGCTTAGCTTGTTGAATGTTGTCAGGAACTGTGGCTGGAAGGTTTGAACATTTTTAACCAGTCTGGCTACATGAGATGCCTGTGTGCAGAAGGAATATTTACACTTTGTTGCAATCTTGTCGACCTAATTCTGTTGGATAGAAGGTGCTTGGGTTGAGGCTATAGTGATTGTAGTATCCTTATGTTCACCTTTTGAATAGATTGTGAAGAAGTTGAATTTTGTAGTATGAGATACTACCTTGCGACATGGTTTAGGTGGAACAATAGTTGGAACTACCTCTGGTATTCTGTAGAGATGACCCCCTAGAGAAAGAATGACACTACGGGTAAACAACATGGCATTTCCACATATATGGTTATCCCAAGAGAACATCACAGACATCCAGTGGGGAAACTTCACATAATACGTCATCCTTGAAGGGTTGGATGCCGTATAAAAATCCAAACTATTGGCTAACACAATGATCTTGTCCCTGTCGAAGCCACCCGATGTTGTATGGATGTGAGTGTGGTGTCGTCGACAATCCCAACTGTTTGACGACCTATGCTGAGATGAGGTTCTTATGGCTTCCGCTACCAACAATAAAATGCAACGAGGTCCCCTTCACCCACATATGTGAATGAAAAAGGCACTGCCCCTCTTTAGGATTTGTTTCGTCTTCTGGTTTAATTGTTGTGGTCATGAAAATAGCAGTGGGGTCTGCGCTGATGATCTGTCTTTTACTGGTATTTTCAGACTCATATTCTGAATTAGGGTTCGACTCCTTGTCTTTGATCTCGGCCACCAATGATTGTTTTGAGTGACATTCATTGATGTTGTGCTAGGGGATTTTTTTGAAATTGCAACATTTTCTGATGTCCTTCTTTGTCTTCCCATGACCCCTCTTTTCCTATGGCTTGGACTGGTTTTCAAGAGACTATTTGTTAGGGTCATCTTTATCATACTTTAGTTGTTGCATATTTGAAGACCCAAACTCTCGTTTGTTCTGGTGCTTCAATTTCTGCTCGATTTTAACACCATATCGATAAGTAGCACCGAGTGATGAGATGTTCAGAAAATCCATTTTAGTTTGGATATATATGTGTAGAGTCCCATGGTATTTCAGAACCAGATGTTGTTTGGAGTCTTTGATACCTAGATTGGTGCACAAGGTATGGAAGGTATTGGTGAACTCCATAACTGCTTGGCCCCTCTCTTACTGCAATGTGGTGCATATCATGTACTGGTCCTCATAGTTTCCAAGAGGGTAATATTGTTCCTTTACCACATCCACAAAAACATCTCAAGTGGGCTCGACCCCATATATTCTAGACACCTCTGTGAAATTTTTATCCCGGTAAGTTTCCCACCGATGTTTGACATGGGGGAGAGCCTTAAGGAGTGCGAAGGTGATATTTTCCCTCTCAGAGAAATTATGAACATAGAAATAACCTTCTAGTAGATTTAACCATTCTTCTAAGGCATCCGCATCCATCTGTCCTTCAAATATGGGAATATCAAAATTAACTTGTACCTTGAAAGGAGAGGTACTTCCAAAGTGGCCGCTTGATGAAGATGTGCCTGTTGTTATTGGCAGACGTTGAAGGATGTGGGAAAAATTCTCCATCATTTCGTCCCTCTGTCGCGTGAGAGCTTGCTCAAGAAAAAGATTAATAGAATCGTCTTCTATGTCGTTTTTTATTTTCTTCCACCATGGAGGGTTTCTTGAACATGCAATATATATTGTCTTCAATAAAGACAAGATTGAGACCCAACTTTCTATACTCGTACCTCGTCGGGGACATGCACTAAAAAATCATCAAGAGAAGCCTGCTCTGATACCACTGATCTAGATTATTTTCGGCACAAAATGAGAGTGGAGATATAATAAAGGAATGTACATATATATCTCATATATTCAATAATATAACAAAAATGTATCAGAGATGCAAACATAAACAAAGATATATAGTAATACACAATTTTCTATTAATGGGAGAAAATGTACAAAGACTGTAAAAATGCAGAGTGAAAGACTCGCTAGAATGGTGGTAGCTTATCTCTGAGAAGAGATGTGTCCGCTACTCGCATTCACAAGAAGATGATTTTACAATGAGGCTCCAAAGGCCTTTTTATCATAAATAAAGTCCAAAACCCTAAACCCGGAAGATGAAAAGCCAACAGTTTTTTGGACCCTGTTTTGGGTAGTTTGGTGTATCAACTTCCCGAGGGCGTAACTTTGGCATACAATCTTTGTTTGGGGAGCACGATGGCTAGTTGGAAAGATATCGCCAAGTATATTTATTTTGGGGGCTCAATCACATACATTGGTAATCATTGAGAATCTCGATCCCAAAAAACCTTCATTTAGGCCCTCAAAATGGCCCCAGAAGTTAAAAAATGATAAAAATAGTAAATTACCAAAATTGCCAGAAAATTGTTTTGAGCCAGTTGGAAAAGATGGGTAGCCACTGATATCCACTTGGATCAGGTCTCCACTTGGTTCCCATGATCACATGTAGTTTTCATGGATTCTATATGTGCATCCATCATGACCCAATTCCAATCCTGGGGTGGAACAAAGGACATAGTTTTACAGTGGGTCGATTCAATTGCCATTGCAATTTACTCCTAGGAAAAATAACTATCACCTTGTAGATTTCGACAAAGAAAACCTTGTTCTCACTGGCCATTGATTCTACACAAAATCTAATGATTACTAGGACCAACAACTAAGGAACATCACCTTATCAAATTGCTTCTTTGTTTCACTAGTTTCATTATAATTTGAACTGTTGTGAGTTGAATAATGGTACCATGTCTAGATGCACGACCGCGAAGATTGGTCGGTTTCCTTCTTTGACAGTAATGGAGGAGGAGACCGGGGTCGTAGAAAATTCTTTGGGTGTCCTTCAACAGACATACAACACATACAACATCGACATTGTGGGGGCCATGAACAAGGTTAACTGTTCCAATCACAGGGCTTTAGAAAAATGGATAGTAGATTGGAGAATATTGGGACCGCTAGGGTTTTTAGTCAACTACAGAGTTCAAATATTTTTCAATAGAAGAAGATATTCAAATATTTTTGAATACATTCATCATTTCATTTCATGTGAACTTATAAAACTTACAGGTTGCATTTTCTTACAATAGATGCTTTAGAATTGCATTTTTTTACCATGGATGATTCAAAATTCTGACTAAAGAATATATTTGGCTAAGTCTTTCTTTCTATCGGTTTACTTCTTTCGGTTAGATTTACTTCTTTCAATTTGCTATGTCCTTTAGGTTCGGTGAAATTCTTTCAGTGAACTGGCCATACCCCATAAAGGTGCACCTCTCATTCATTTATACCTTTTCCTCCCTGTTGTTCCTGAGTTTGTGTTTTAAGGCTCTAAAACACACCGTCAAGGCATCCAAATTTGATAATACTTTTAAAATAAAGAAATAAAGAAAAACTAGATCAGATTCAGTTTCTCAATTGTCTCTGTCTTGCTTCACATTGTTCCTGGATGGTTATGTCGCATTCGATTGCAGCCCACGATATTTCTAACTCAGTCCTATTTGTTGCAGTTTGTAAGATGGTGTTAAATAGGTTTAATGCAATGCTAGTTTGATCTTGCAGACCAGGTTCTATGTTTGGTTGTCTATCGTTGGAGACTGTCATGGGTAAAAGGATTTTATATGTTTATAAAGGAGGTTTTAAAATGATTTGTTACTTCATATTTTCGGAGAAGATATTAAAGAAACAACTTTAAAACCTAAAACAGAAAAGTAAAGACAGAATCAAGGTCGTTTCCTGGTTTGTGACAATTTTGAATTTGTAAACATTGAAACAAAACAAAAAGAAATATAAGGCTTTAATCTGGAAAGAATCTTATATTTCCGTTAACAATAATGAATGAGACAGAGGATTTCTAACAAAAGAAAATATTAAGGAACAGAAGGTTACAGGTCTTAAGATCACTGAAGCAATCTCAGAGGAAAAACTGTAACACATTCAACATCCAAACCAATCATACAACATAAACAACAATTGCCTATAATTTCCAATTGATTTATTTGCTAGAAACATACATTAAGAAGAATATTTAACAACTGAAATTAGACAAGGGTAAGAACATAGTCACGAATTGCAGAATCCAGAATCTTGTTGTGAATTTAAATCTAATAAACTTTAAAACTGGTAGTACAATTATCGACCTTCTCCCAAAAATTCTGAAGCCTTGTTTCAGCCTTTCGAAATTATATTTATACATTTCTGTTCAAAACTTCCGTTGGTAACTAACCAACTTCCTAATCTTTCGGTTGTATAAACTATTGTCAACCGTTTATAATTTATTACAAAATACTAAAAATAGAAATATGTACAAAGTTTTAATACTGAATCGAAGAACCTTCTTTATCTGCTTCAGTTGTTTGAACATGTTTCTCTAAAAAGTTCATTAAGGCCTTAGGAGCCTTAGGAGCCTTAGGTATCTCGTTTGCTTCAAATGAGAAGAAATTTCTTTGTAGTTCTAGCAACTGGTTTGTAATTGTTCTCTCTATAGACTTAACTTTTTCCAATTTTGAACTGGAAGCTATCATTAGCTTCTCAATTTTTGCCATATTAACCATTGTGATATTAGAGATTTCAACTTTCTTTTCTTCAAGTTCTTCTCTTGCCTTCTGTTGATACCTGTTAATATCAATTTCTCCTAATGAATCAGATAAGCCATCTGTCCCGATATGTGTTGACTCTTTTTCAATGAAATCAAAAATCTTTTGGAAATCTTCATTGACTCCCTTTGTAATTCTTTTATAACTTTCCAAGTTTGTTTCCCAAACCTTTATCATTTCATCTCCTTTCAACTTCTCTGAAATGGGTAAATTCTATGATTTTCCAGTTTCTTCCTTCTGAAAAGAAGTTATTATCTTTTGGAAAGAATTTCTTACCGCTTTAGCTTCGCTTTCTTTTTGCACTGCCTTGTCCATAGATCTCTTGGATTCTTGATAGTAATTTTGGATCATTTCCAGATTACATAAAACCTTCTGTTGTTCTTCCTCAATACTTACATATATCTCTGATGCTTTATTCTTGAACTGATCTATCTCAATCACTTGATTGGCAATGGAAATGATTTTATTTTGCAGGGATTTATTTTCATTTCCCAGCTGCTGTACTTGGTCCTGAGTTACCTGTATCATATTCTTTGCCTCATCCAGATTTTCATTTAGCTTTTGAATTTCCTGGATATCTTTTAGTCTGGCTTGCTCAAGACCTTTTTGTATTCCCCAGCCGATTATTTTTTCATTTTCTTTCAACCTATCTTGTAGCTTTGTAATTTCCTGATCTTTCTGCTCAATCATAGTGATTAAATTTCCTACGGAGTACATATTGGCCGATGTTATGGCCCCCATAGTCCCTGCTAACTCTGTAGCAAATTCACTTTCTTTTATCTTTTTCCCATCAATAATAATTTTGTGTTTTTTAACTATTCTTTCTCCTACAGGATGCAATTCCTGTTTCATCACAGCTCTCCGTTTTTTGCTGAAAAAATAATCCGAGGATGGTATTTCATCTCTGCTAATTGGTTCCAAGTCACTCACGTACATAATTCCTTCATGAGTGTTCCCAAAAGTAGCTTGCAGTGGGGTTAATGCTGTAATGGGACTCCCAAGTTCCTGCGAAGCTGTTCCCCCAACAGTTTCTGGAATATCATCAAGGTTTATTGGATTTGTCTCTGGTCCTTTTCCTTTTTTTGTTTGTGTTTCCTTTATCTGGGAACTTTCTAGATTCTGAGGAGGAATCTCAGAATCTTTCAATTTACCTTTAACACTTGTATCATACTGAATAATGGTTTCGAAACCAGGAGGAATGGTTTTTGGCACTTGCTCTGATGTTGACACTTCGCCCTGCAAAATCTTTGGTAAAATATGTCTTCTATTTCTTTGAAAGGATGCAAACCCCACCTGTGCATTAGGTGACAAGGTTTGTACTCTGCTCTGAACTTCCTCATACGACTTAGCATTTCTGAAAATATCATCATAAAATGAATCTTCATGTTCATATGCTTTCAATCCACATTGAGTAACATGCCAATTGATAATTTGATATGGATCATGTTTCCTGTGTTCTATATCCACTAATTTTACTTCACTCAATGATTCCGCTTCTGAATTAGAATGACCAAAGTTTAATAAAGCAAATTTCCCTAGATAAACAGGAAAAGACGGCCATGACTTCTTCTGTTGAGCTTTTAGTTCTAGTCCAATACCACCATTTACCAACTGATGAGCTACTTCTTTGCAAATTAACCTATCTGGGAGTATCTTTGGGAGTGCATGTGGTGGAATAGAACATCCATAAACCCTAACATATGAGAAATTTTCTTCAATGAACCAATCAACCACTGTTTTAAGGTTTTCTATTATGGTATTGGAAATGCGAGGAGGTTCGCATCCGAAGAACATTATGTGTAGAGGAATAATGACATAATGAGATACCTCATAAAAATTATCTTTGGCATTTTCTTCCCACATAGCTGAATGGTACTTATGGACAAGCTCTATACAAGAATCATTCCAACTCCAATTCATTAATGGGAATGGAGTCTTAAAGCAAATAGCATCCATTATATAAGCCGACATATAAAAGGCCACTGGCTGTACCTTTGCCCTAGCTGTTTTGTAGTTTATAACTTCTGAGGCAATGCTATCTGATAATATTTTATGCCAATTGAAACTAAGCCCTTCTGAAACTTCTTCTAAAAATGGTGTCCAGTCTGCATTGAAATGAAAAGGATCTTTTCTTCCAAAGAGTCTACATAACATCATTCCTAAAGACACCATGTATTCATTTAGGGAAGTTGTGGCATAAATTCCATGTTCATTAGCTCTAAACTTGTTCTCATCTCTTGCCCATCCTTTAATCATATCAAGGTATGTTTGGCCACCTTCTACACATTTTTTTTGTTGAAAAGCAGCTACAAACTCTTTATTAAAAGTGTGCCTATAATTTGGAGATAGCTTATACATTGCTTGTATATGTTCGGGCCTGAATGAGCTGATAACAACTCCTTGCCCGTTTAGGATACTTCTTGTCGGAACATCCACCTTATCCAGTTCCCATACAATCATATCTGTATATGAAACCAGTCTCGGGCGTGCAACAACTTTATGGAGACCAGTCTCGGCAATATCTCGGAGATGATTTTCCCCACCATCATCCGAATATGAAAGCTCATCTTCCATTTTCTTTGCAATTGCAGCCCATGATTTAACATTGTGTACTACTCCAGCTGCAGTAGTGTCTAAAATGATATCGCCTTCTGATTGTTCTTCGGTTTTCTTTGAATCCTTTTTGGGCACCATGACTGTATATTCACCAGCTCTGTATTCAGTATCTCAGCAGCAAGATTCCAAAGCGAACAAAACTGCAAATGGAAGAACAGACCAAAAGAAGAGGAAAAACTCTGTGCTCATTGGAATACCTATAGSAGAGCAGAATTCAGTTTCAAAATAATGTAAATGTTTCAAAAGTTATTTTGAATATATCATAAAATCCTTGWGATTTGTTCATCTGTTATGAAATAAATGCAAAAGATATTCCCAATAATATGCATTTAATGTTTGTACCTGAGTTCTTCCGGTGTTTTCAAATATGATAGAAACTTACCAAATTGAATAATTTCGCATTAATGATCATTTATTAAAAGTTTAAAACCTTAAACTTTGTTTCAAAGAGTGATTAATTAACGTTAATTTTGATTTGAATTGAAAGCTCTTTCATCGGGGTTTCAGAACTTTCGATGTCAAGGAAATAAGTCACTATAAAACCCCGATCGCCGAAATCATGATGTATTATTTAGTTAAAACCCTATTATTATCTTGATTAATCTAGATTACCTTTTCGGGGTTTCGTTAATCAAGAGCTCGGAAATCGGGAAATCGGGAATCGGGGAATTGGAAAATTCAATGATATGAAAATTGTTGTTCGCAAAATCCTGAATCGCGATTTCTCGATATGATTAGTTGCTCTTAATTAAGTTTAACAGTAGTTAGATTAATTTCAAACCTCTCTTAAGAATTAAATGAAATCGGGGATCGGGAAATCGGGGAATGTGATGACAATTTTCTTTGTTTTCTCAAAACCGCGAATCGCGATTTCCCGATGAGATTAATTTAAAGTTAAAAACCCTTTTTTAAATGTGATTTAAGTAAATGATGAATTAATCAAGGATCAATGTATCGAGAAATCGGGGATCGGGGTTTCACTATTTGATTTGTATTGAAATTTGTTATTTCAAAACTGCGAATCCCGATATCCCGATATGAATTTAACATTTCTTTAAGTTCTATCATTACTGTTTATTTAAAATATTATTTGAAAAAGTGTTTGGAACATACGTTAGTTTAAATTTTAACCATTCTTTTTCCAAAAATGAATCACAAAGGAATTTCGAATTCATCGGAGATGAAAATTTTTGTTTTAAAATTTTTATATAATGCAAAGACTCAAAGATACCAAAAAAATTTTTTATCCTTAAGGTAAAAAATCAAGTTCTATTTTAACACTCCCTCTTAAAAGGATAAGATGAAAGTTCATAAGAAGATAAGATATATAAGTAATGGAGTAATCATCACTAAATAATATTAGGGGGAAGGAATATGTAAGAACCACCGTAAAAGAAATACTTTTTTACTGAAGAGTGTGCATACCAAAAAGGAGCATATGTCCAATATAGAAAAGGTATTTGTTACACCGCGTGAGAAAGGTTGAAATCTACCCAAGTAGAGCAAGGTGAAGGATGAGACCAAGTCGAGACATATATACATTGGTATAGATGAAACCACTTTCATTCAAGGTGAGGAGTTGTAAGGCATAAGGTAAGGACCTGGACATATAACACATACAACATTGATGTCGTGGGAGCCATGAAAAAAGGTTTTCACGGACCAAGGGAATTTGAAACTCCAGACCTAGCTCTGGCTAAAGGGAAAACATCAGAAGCTATTACCAAGCTGATGGATTTGGCATCAGATGCATACATTATTGACTATTGAAACCGATGAGAATGTTTTATCTGAATGTGCAATTAGCAATAAACTTATCCAATGTAATTTAACCATTAAGATTTCACAAGGTGAGAAAGTATCCATAGATGGTTTCATTGCCAGGGCCCTGGGGACAAAGACATGTCATTAGAAGTATGATAACAGGTAAAGCCATACATGTTTCATAGCGAATAGGTGATGAAGTCATTGGTGGGATGGCAATTGTAAATAAGCAAATAGGTGATGAAGACATTTTTAGGTTATTGTGATGTCCTTTACTATCGTTCTAAGAGATTAGTTGATGAATTCCTTGGCAGAATGGTACTGCATATAAGAGATACACATTGGTTGGATGGTACCAGTGAAGAAGTTTCCTCAATCACGTCGATGAATGTTCTAGATCTAGACAAATCTTGGTTGTACGACATAGTTATATTCACTGCTTGAAGATTATTTATGCTCAACACTGTATTATAGATCTATCTTCAAAATCTTCTTCTATTCACGTGGCTTCAATGCCAACATATTCATTTCCTCAATAATTGATTCCTCCTGTAGACATGTAGGAGATGGTTTTATCACAAAGAAAAGAATTGTTCAAAGATTAAAGAATATTGGGATCACTAGGGTCTTTTTTCCAGGTATGACGAGGGTTTTATTTTGTAAAAATAAGACTGTAAATTTAAAGAATATTAGTTTCTCTATATTAATTGTCAAATACAGAGTTCAAATATTTTTCAATAGAAGAAGATATTCAAATATTTTTGAATTTATTGATCATTTCATTTCATACGAACTTATAGAACTTATAGGTTGCATTTTCTTACCATATATTCTTTATAATTTTATTTTTTGACCATGGATGCTTCAAAATTATGACTCTGAGACCTTCATCATAGTTAAAATTGAACCTAAAACTGTTGTAGATTACTACAAATTTGTACTGAAAACTTGACCTCGTGTTGTTTTTTTGTAGATTAAATAAGAAAGTCGTTTTTGCGAAGGAAAACTCCATTGGAGTCATCGTGTGCAAAGTGAGAAAGAGGGAAGTGAGGGAGAGGGACATTCATTGATGGAATTGATTCAAATGGATGAATATATGCGCATAATGGATGCATAGATGAATATGGAATAGGCTTGCCTGAAGGGATGTGCAGAAGAGATGCACAAATGAAGATGGAATGGGCTTGGCCGAAGGGATGCACAATTATTCACGAGACTCACCAGCATTGATGGACATAAATATTGCATGGTTCAGAGCCTCTACTACTGGGAACATAACACTATTGATGAACCTCACCTTAAGAAGGGGAGTGAAGAGAGGAAAAATTAAATGTTAACTAACTAATTCTATCTATGGAGATAACATTAGCTCACCTAAAGAGATGTAAACCTTAATGTATCCATCATTTCGTAAGTTTCTAAGGAAAAACTTTGCATATATTCTCCCTATGCCTCGGGAAGAGGCCAAATAAGACCTCAAATTGAAAACTTACAATAAAAAATCAAATTTGAGCTTGGAAATCGCATAAAACTTTCAAAATTTTGGTTTAAAAAACCATTTACTAATAGTCCTTGTAGCCCAAAGGGAAGGGACTAATAAGACTGGATTGAATAAGTCAAATTGTGTTCCCATGTGAAATACCATTCATTATTATGAATATTATGTAACTTCAAGAGGGGAAAAACACAATGGATAGTTTAGAAATTATTGTCACCAAAGAACTCATTAGAACAACATATCATGTTCCAAGAAAAGTGGAAAAAGGTGATACTAATGAAAGGGGATAGAACCTGATTCCTTCACAAAGGACACAATGAGGATTCACTGGAAAACGATATTGAGTGATTTGTATGTTATGCATTTAACTCTAGAAATCCTTACCATGCACTCCTAAAATCATTTTAAGAAATCCATTTTATAAGTATTTTATTAAGTATTTAAGAAGTTAAAAAAATAAAAGTATAATAATAATAATAATAATAATAATAATAATAATAATAATAATAATAATAATATATTTTAAGGCCACATCCAATCTAGACATCAAATTGGTGTATGAGACCCCCTTGTTTGTGGGACAAGGGACCCCCTCCACCCAACAATTTGACTGGTAAAGTCTACAAAGGTATACATACCCTACCCCCCTCTGGATTTGAACTTGTGACCTTCTAAGAGGAAGCACATGTTCTTAACTTTATGGGAAATACAAGTTTTTTTTATATCATAGAATTTTTTTTATAAGTATTCCATACAAAGTCATGAATCTGATAACATCTTTAGAGTGTATCTATCACAAACCTTAATTTTCAATCCATTTTTTTTAATGTATATAGTTATTCAATCATAATAATCTATTTTTCTTCTCTTCCTTCATAACTTCTTTCCATCTAAGTTATATTATCTTATATTATAGTGAGATGAACAACTCATTACCTAGCATTATAATTCTAAAGGTTATCCTAAGTCTTATTCCACTAAGAATAACTACTTGATAACCCATATGTTTGATTTCACTAAGTTTCCATATTCTATTATATTTATAACCATTAAGAATTGAGGAAAAGATCAGTATTATATATATACAAGCTTACAAGGGTTATTTATTTGTGTATCCCTCTTATGGATAAAATTCCATCTTGACTCTATATCCTTTTTAACATAACTTTGAATCATATCATACTTTATATGCGTATGAAATTTTGTATTATATAGTCCTGGTTAAAGTAACTCATAGAAAATGTCAACCAAAATATATATATATATATATATATATATATATATATATATATCCAAACTATTTCTTTGTCTCTTCATACATTATTGGGTTTCAATTTACAACATATATTAATATGGGTTTCAATATACATCACACATTAATATAGGTTTCATTATACATTAACACTGACTTCATTGTATCATTTAGTGTATAACACTTGGCATAAGTGGATTTATTGTCTAGTTTTACGAGGAGATTAAACTCGTAATTGGTACCATTCCTTAGTTGAATTTCCCACCAACTATCCTTCGTTAACCATCATATCATACAATGTATTTATCATGCACTGATGCTTCATGCGCCACATGTGGGTTACCATCTCGATACAAATTTTTATCGAAAACTGTCCTCAAGAAGTACATGCATAGGGTCATATTGTTTCCAAGTGTTAGGGTTCTTGTCGAAGCCTTAACCCTTCCAACCTCTCCCTAGTTTGTCTTATTTCACACTTCTCAAAAAAAAAATTCTCTTCTCTGTGTTTTACTCAGAGAGGTTTTAAGGTTTTCATAGGACTCTCTCATATTATTTTTAGAGTTCATTGGGTTACATTATGGGAGTTTGATGGTCCAAAACTTTACTTGTTTTTATGGTGGGATTATTGTGCGAGTGCTAGGAATTCATAACATCGATGGATTTCATTTGGTTGTGTCATCCCTAAGTTGGTAAGAGCTTACTCACCTATTTACTTGTTTTGTTTCTCCATAAATTGTTATTATCTGAGCCATTAGTTCGCAGTGGTGGGTAATCATTATTTCCCTGACTCTATCTAAATGTCTCTACGACATTTTACATAGGGAACTTCTTGTTTCTGTGTATGTCTGTTATATAATGTTTAGTGTTTTATTCTGGTCGTGAAAATCTTTCGTTTTCGGTTAGCCTCTAGTCCAAAGGGTTTTCCATTGGACTCAATGAATTATCATGCAAGCCCCATTATTCCATGAAATATTTGGTCCGACAAAACTATTCAAATACTTTATTTGACTTGAACTTAGTTAGGACTCTTGAATGTTGTGTTCACACAAAGTAGTAATTGTTCTCTAGCTTATATTCTGTAATATCTTCGTAAATATTTGATACACTTATTCTCGAGTAATTAAATAATGATGGGCCCTACTTATTTCTTGTGAGGGTACCCATCATCCATTAGACAACCTTGTACAATTGGGTTCAGTTCAAGCGATGGATGGAGATAAAAGGGCATTATGTTCATCCATGGTAATTTAATTTTTTTATTTCCATATATAACTTTGTTTTTCCTAAATAAGTTCATATAACATCCTGACTTGTTCGTTGTTATTGTACAGGTACCGGGGAGGTTGGTACCATGGATATTCATGAATACCTTTTATTAGAAAGGTATTCAGGTTCCATTCCTTAACTACATTTGAGTTTGGCCCTACAAATGTGACTGTTCTATTATTATAACTAGCTGACCAAATCATTTCTTGTATAAATCCCCATGAGAGTCTGTGACTAATGATGCATTTGATAATTTTGTAATACTCTGTTATTGATCCCTTTTGGGTTATATACAATTGTTAGTTAAGTCTCTGGTTCACTTACCATCGTTTCCTTTCTTGGGCGTAATAGTCAATACTCGTTAGATTTTGTTTAATATGTAATGATTTCCTTTCGAATATATGCATAGTGTATTTTATTAAACTCTGTAACAATTACCTTTCAAATATATGCATAGTGTATATTGCAGAACCCTATTTGAATCAATAGTAATTTCTTTTCCAATTATATACATTGATCCTTGGTTAATCTGTATCGATTCCTTTTGGGTTATATACATTGTATTTCGATGAAGCATGTAACAATTCATTTTAGTTATATACATTGTATTTTTTGAAAACTTTGTTCTCTTCCATAAAAGTTTCTTATCCGAATAAATCTTTGGTCTAATAACTAGGTTTTTACCTACGAGTTTCATTATTTTATTACTAGTAGTATGATTATGTTCATTGATCTAGGATAAGAATAATTATAAACTTTCTTTCACAATTTTTCTACCTGAACTTATGATATGCATTGATCCTCTTTTGATAATGCACTTAATTCTAATATTGTTACAGTTTATTTATGCCAAGAGTTTAGCCAGAACAATGCATAATAGAAGCACAGTAATATTTAATTAAACATATTCATAACAAGAAATAAAACCTGAAACTTTGGGGAAACCACACCTTGAAGACCCTGTTCCTCCCAAACTTAAAATAGAGTCTCTGTCAACCTCTATCACCCTCAAGCTGAGTTCAGAATCCAAGGGGCTACCTATGTGGCCTCTTGCATAATTTTGAGCTTTAGCTTGCTATGTGTAATATTTGAAAATTCACTGTGTCCAGTCAATTGGTTCCTATCCTTCTCAAGCTATCACTTCGCCTCCTAGGAATGGAATCCCATTCCCTTGTCATGACTTCTTTTATTTTTCATAGGACTTGTGACACTTGTCTTGAGGCTCCTTCTCATTGGTCACTTGCCAGATTCAATTTTACACATGTTCAGAGGTTCTCCTATAAATATAGAATGTGTCTTTTTGAAGTTGAGTTAACTCCATATCTTGTCTCTGTATGCTACCACTTGGCCAATCCATTTGGATTCCTAACTCCCTCTTTAAAATTTTCTTAAACATGTGCCCCTTTTCCACATGTGTTTATTTTCATAAAATAATAAGATTTTACAATTCAATTTTTTATCAATCGACCAAATTGTCTTTTCGGAAAAATAATTTAAATTCTAAATTAAAAAAAATAATAGAAGTAAGAATTAAAAATACAAGTTGTGGGGTATCACATACACCCCCTTATAACTTGTCACCATCCTCAGTGATAACTAGTTTCCATCAATACCATTCTGGAATAGAAATGGATATGCTTCCCACATATTACTTTCCATTTCCTAGGTAGCCTCTTTTGGAGGTGCTTCCATTGAATATTTACATATCCTGCAGCTCAATTCCAGAGTGTAAGTTCCCTCTTGTTAAGAATACGATCCAGATATACTGGGACCTCTCCCACAGGTTCCACATGTATCATTTTCCAATCAACAATGTGAGTAGGGTCATGTATATACTTTTTTAGTAATGAAACATGAAACACATCATGTACTTTTACCATAGATAGAAGTGCAAGTTGATAAGCTACAGGTCATATTTGAGCAAGTATCTTGAATGGGCTACAATACCTAGGTGCTAACTTAATATACCTGCCCAGCTGTAAAGAATGCTTTTTAGGTTTAATTCTAATATACACATGATCTCCAACATTGAACTCTCTTGGAATCCTTTTTTGCATCAGCATAACGGTTTTTCATGTCCCGAGCTACTTTCAGGTTCTCCTGTACCTATTTCGCTATTAGTTCCATGTATTTTAACATATCTAGTCCTATCATTGTTATAGAAATATTTGCCTCACCCTATGCAATCTTCAACAAAAAAAATTTTACATTTCCCTATGCAGACTTGTCATCCCTGTTTGTAAAATCCACAGCCAAAAATACATATTTTTCCACATGTACGCATCTTGCCTACTATACATCTTGCGTATATGTAGGCTGCTCCACTACAACCCACGTAAATCGAGATTTGTGCCAGAAAATGAAAATTAATGTTAGGTTTCCATGTCACGACATGAGATCTATGATCCTTAGCCTTCCATATATTGGAAATGTTTCCAATCGACCCTTCAGTTCCATTTTGAAGGATATAAATGGGCCAATTCCGAGCTATGGAAAGAGGAGAAATAATTCAACTTTGAGATCAAAGTTACGTTGGAGAAATTATTTACTTCATATTGAGTCTGCATCCCTTTTTACTTTAAGTCTAAACATAGTGTTCAACCCCCAAGCTCTTCTCGTATTGATTGAGAACCTCATTTTCCCTCTCTTATGATCTTGCCTTTTGTGGAGGATTGAAGTGGTGGAGGCCCAGTTGGAAGGAACTTAGTTTCTCGGTTCCGAACCATGCCGACATGAAAGTCTATAATATTTTCACTTTTGTTGATCATTTATTAATAGAAATACTCCTTTCCTATCCAATTTATATCTTGAAAATATTTTAGTTATTATCCATGGGCGTATTTGTTATGTATATTAATGGATTATGATATTTAATGTGATAACCTTTTATATTATCATCATATGCTTTATTTGCTTGGTTGTTGAGAACTAGTTGCAGGTGTATAGATTTGGGTCAAAGTGCTCAACATTGGACTTCATCGAACATCTAGACAAGGTAGGCCTCTTTCTTATCTCACTTGCATATTGGTTTATATAGCATGTTCTTGGGATAGATTTGATTTTTGTAGTCATTTCTGTCTGTTGTGGTTTACCCTAGCCATAGAGAGATTTTCCTCGTAACAATCATCGATCTATTAACACAATTACTTCATGAAACAAGTGTATTACATTTTATTCCATATAAAATTTCAAACGGACTAAGTTTTGTTGAAGCTTGATAATGATTATTATAAGAAAACTCAACTATGTACAAATATTCTTTCCATTTACCAAGTCTGTCCATAACATACATTCTAAGCATGTATTCAAGAATATGGTTAGTTCTTTCAATTTTCCCATCTGTTTGTGGATGATATGTAGTACTGAAATTGAATTGGGTATCTAACCCTTTAAATAAATCCTTCCAAAAATTTGAGGTAAATTTAACATCTCTATCAGATATGATAACTTTAGGGATTCCATGTAACCTAAATATTTACTTCATGAATATTTATGCTATATTAATATCCTTGTAGGTTGATTTCACAGGCATAAAGTGTGTTTATTTACTTAATTTATCAACCACAACCAGAATTGAATCATTTGTTTACTACTTATAGGAAATCTAGTAATAAAATATATACAATTATCACTTCCCATTCCAATTCCAGAATGATTAAGGCCTGTAGTACTCTGGTTGGATGTTGATGTTCAACCTTAACCTATTGACACTGCAAGAGGTTTCCCAACCATTTCACCTACTATATCCCATCCCCAAACCGAATAAATATCCTTTTTTCATATAAAAGGAGGTCTTGGGGTATCATTCCACAATCAAGCATTAGAACGGTGAAACTCTGCCCAAATTCCCTTTCCTTCCTTGCCCAAGTATTTGCATCCTTTTGTGAGTTATTTCCTCAGCATACCCTCTCTAGCCCTTTTCTCCCATACAATACATTCCCTTCCCTTGAGGTGATAAATATAGTGTGAGAGAAGGCATTTGGAAGGTGGACTTGGAGCGTTGTCAAGAGGATCTCAGACCAGGTTCGTAGAGCATCCGCCTGCACAAGTTGTAATTTCCAATATTTGAATATTGAATAAAATAATATGTTTCCCTATCCCAAATGATATCTTTATGTATTTTATTTGTCTTATTCATAACGAACGATCTATAACCCTAATTGATGAGTAAAAATAGAATTTTTTTAGCCTTGTTTTCCTAAGCATTGATGCATGTCATCTTTGGGAGGAGACCAACATCTAAGGAAGCAACAAAACTCGAGGAAGTTAGCATCAAACGTTTGGATCAAAGGTACTTCTTCTGACTTACTCTTCTATTATTTTATGTTCATTTGTGTGGAATGTTTGGGGTAGTGTAGGAATTAGATTGAATTTTAAGGGAATTGTTGCTATGTCTATACTGAGAACCCTGGTATAGTTATAGGGTGATTTTCGCACTAGCAGCTAACCACCTTTCTTGGAGAACATTTTTTTTTTATTTTATGAAAAATATATTTTAGAGCGATGTTATCTGTCAACAATAAGAATTTTTGGCCTACTAGATAATGCCACCACATATTTAATGAATGTATTATTGTAGTGAATTCCCAATCATGTGTTATGTAATTTTCTTCATGTTTCTTTAATTTCCTAGATTCATAAGCTATTACATGCTTTTATTGCATTAACACTCCACCAATCCCTTCGTGGCATGCATCTGTGCATACTGCGAAGTCTTTATCTAGGTCTACCAATTTTAATATAGGAGCCATAGTTATGAGTTTTTTTAATTTGTTAAAACTTTCTTCACATTTCTCAGACCAGATGAACTCATTTCCTTTCTTTTGTAACGATGTTATAGGATATGCAATATTAGAAAACCATTCTATAAACTTCCGGTAATATCCATTTATACCCATAAAGGATTTTATGTCCAAAACATCCTTAGGTTCAGGCCAATTCATTATAGACTTTATTTTTCATTGGTCAAAATCTATACCTTCTTTGGAAATTATATGTTCCAAATACTAAATTTGATCTTTATAAAACACACACTTACTTAGTTTTGCATATAATTTATTCTCTCTTAGTATATGTAATACTATTATTAAATGTTCTTCAATCTCCTTTTCATCCTTTGAATAGATGAGTATATCGTCTATAAATAGAATCACAAATTTATCTAGAAATTTACTCAAAATATTTTTCATCAAGCACATGAATGAGGGTGGGGAATTAGTCAGCCCAAAAGGTATTACGAAAAATTGTATGTACCTTGATCTAAATGTTGTTTTATAAATATATTTGTTAAGTCCCCATTTTGACACCTCTTAGGCCTAATGGTTAAGAACATGTGTTTCCTCTTAAGAGGTCACAGGTTCAAATCCAGAGGGGGGTAGGGTATGTATACCTTCGTAGACTTTACCATTCAAATCGCTGGGCGGAGGGGGGTCCCTTGTCCCACAAACACGGGGGTCTCATACACCAATTTGGTGTGCTGGCTTGGCCGTGACCTTAAAAATAGATTATTATTATTATTATTATTATTATCTTCTATCTTGGTCAATTTTACCTCTGACATGTGCATGTGTTGTCTATTTCTTCCACAAACCTACTTTGTGACCTTATCCATATGAATAAAGAGGTAACCCATGTTAAAAACATGATTTATTTGATTTCTTGATTAATTGGGATTAAATGGTTGATTGTTTATGCTCCTAATTACTTTGATTATTATTAAGCAGCTTCATGACCAGGCATCACCTCATCTGGTACTCATCTTCAAGATTCATCCGATACCACCTCTGCGTTGACCCAGTACCACCTCTGCGTTGATCCAGTACCACCTATGTACCTATTCCGGTACCACCATTGCACTGATCCAGTACCTAGATCTATTACAGTGCTAGTCTGTACTAAACCCGTGTCTATAGGATTAACGTTTTGAACGAGTGCACCGTTGGTGGTTCCAAGAAATTAGTTGGATGGAAGTATCCTTGGATCGTTTGAAGACCATGATAGACTTCATCACTCATTCACTTTGTGTCATGATGATGAATTCTATTCCTTGAGCTACAATATGATTCACCAATTGTAATCTTTTTTAAACATTTGATAATTATCTTCAGACCTTGAATGTAATGGTTGACCTTATTTAAAAGGGATGTTGTATAGACAATAGATAAGTAAGGAATTATATAGACTGTTATTCTAGAAAATTGAATGTTGAATTGTTGATTCACTCGTTTAATTGAAGAAATACAAATGACAGTTTTTAAAACTCATGGATGTGAGTAAATCATTTATTCTGTAATTTCTTTAGAGATACCTTGTTGGTTCAGCAAGGGCCCACAACCCCAACCAAGGTAAGCCTCCCTATATATATCTTTGTGTGACATAAGATAATTGTTCGAGTGTGAAAATATAATAGTTGTGTGTTGCAAATGATTCTAAGTGCATAAAATTTCCAAAGTACAATATAGATTTCTAAATAGATTTGTTTGTGGACCAGTGAGAATGAACAATTATACCTTAATCATAGTATATAATTCTATTTCCATTTCTGCAAAATGATATTTAGTTAACATAATATGGATAGATGTTTGGGATTGTTAAATAAGCAATTGTTACTATTTTGAATTTATAATTATGCTATCCTCAGTAAGTATAGGAACAGGTAGACTTCATCTCTCACCCTTCATGCTTCAATAATGAAGTCTTTCAATCATATTGACTGTCTCCTGTATTGAGGAAGGTTTTATTGAAATTGATTAAGTCATGATTGGCTTCTTTCCAAGAATAAATAGAGTGAATTTTTAATTGTTATATGAATTCAATTGCTACAAGAAGCAAGGTCTTAGTTCATCTATTCATTTCATGAACCTATAATGAACAGACTTGTTATCTAAGCAAGAACATTTTCAATTGAGTGTTTGTTTGAGAGTTTTACTATGATCTTTGTCTTCTAAATTTGAAGTTGTGTAAAGTGTTCAGATATTCTAAAAACAAAGTGTTATGTTATTAATTATTTCTTGATTAAGCTAGATACAACATACATATATAGGTTACCTATTTTTGACACATATATTGCAACAACTCTTTTGATTATGAATCCCGGATTGATATTTAAAGGAGTGAAACATACTAAACATATATATACACCAACATTTTGGCACCATTGTCGGGGAGTTGTAAACGGTAATAGGTATCATTTGGATTTTGATTGGTTTGATGATTTTGGATTTGATTTAAGGACAGCCTAAGTGCGGAGAGAATATGGTAAGACAAGTGGTAAGAACATGCGCATCCACTTTGGTGGGGTTGCTCCAAATTCAGGTTGTTCTCTTACCTTTGGTAGTTAAAAGTTTGTGTTTCATTAGTATTAGAGTTTCTTCTTTTTATGAGTAGACATAGGGATAGTAAAGGTAGATTTATTTCCTCCAAAATTTCATAAAAAATAGGAAAACAAACAACAAGAACTCCCCCCCCCCC
>ML777907.1:2689272-2762204 GCA_009831015.1 Picea engelmannii | reverse complement strand
CCCCAAAAAAAAAAAAAAAAAAAAGTAATTCAGATAATTTCTGTGCATGAACAATTCTCATAGGAGAAATTTCAAAGGAAACAATTGAAACAATAGCCAAAGGAACCAAATCTGAAGCTACTATTCAGATTGAAAACACAGTACAAAAAGAAAGAAGGGAAGAACTCACGATCAAATCAAAAGGAGGGGTTGGAAAAGAGACAGAGGTAGTGGTAGAAGAGGTTGCATCTTCCATTGGGGCAACACACAAGGTGTTGGAACAATTGGATATACCAAAAAATCCAGTGGTTGAACCATAACTTAGTGGGGAGACATCACCAACACCCTACAACATGTTATTTGGAGATATGGAAGATGAAGAGGGAAATGCAAACAATGGAGCATAGACATTTGGATTCCCAATATTAGACATCACCAGATATGTTGATATGAAGAATATTCCATTGTACTCACTACCTCACTTCCATGGTATGTCAACAGAATATCCTGATTCATTTTTGTTTGAATTTGATATACTATGTAGGAGTTATAATTACACTGATAATGCACAAAAACTAAAACTCTTTCCAACCACACTTAAAGACTCAGCATTAAGGTGGTTTATGCATTTGGGAGAATACACTATCTTATATTGGGATGGAATGAAGGAAACTTTCCTCCATAAATATAAAGATTAATGAAGACTAAGGGATGATAGGAATGACATATTTAAAATGCAACAGTCTTAGGAGGAAAGTTTGGAAGATTACCTAGAAAGGTCCCTATATAACTACCAAAAGATAAAACAATTTGCTTTAGACATAACCACAGTTAGAACCATCTTTCTAAAAGGTGTGAGGGGTGACTGTATCGAGGTACTAAACCTCATGATTTATTGATAAGTGTATCAGAATCCGTTTGCATACATTGCAGAGTATTGTAAAAGGTACTCTCGCAGCCAAGCCAAAACATGAAAAAGTGTAAGGGATCCTATAAACATAATTACTAAACCCACACTAGGAGGTGTCACTAGGATAGAATTGTGGAATCTACTAGAAAACTTCAAAACAAACATCCTCAACACCATCAGTTCCCAACTTGATACAATTAAAATCAAAATAAAACAAGAAGAAAATGCTAGTTTGGAAATTTTTTGTCCTCGGTGTAGGAAAAGGAATCCTGAAAAGGAATGTCCTATTAATGTTATCGAAATATGTGGCATATGTACATAATATCACCCTACCAATGAGTTCCCTTATTTACCTAGGCTAAAATCCATTTTCAATGGAGGGTGAGAACCTTAGGAAACATCATATCTCCCCAAGAGGGCATGGAGACAACAAAACCCTAATATGTTTGTAGATCCTACCACACAATATTTACAACAACAATGGTTACCTCCAATGTATTAACCTCAATGGTCACCTCAGCAACCAAAAATCCATCATTGGCAACAGGGATGGAGGGGGGATGCATATGGGAATGTTATCTTTCAGCCAACAACCTTTCCCCCCTACCCACAATACCCTTCCAATATCTCTTAGTTGCTACCGGAATTTAATCCACCTACTCTCCCTCCACCTCCATAGTTGAAGAAACCACTTGCATTACCTATGAACCAAAATATGTAGCAACAAATGCAATTTTCACCTATTCCAAACCCTCCTCGGCCTACCCCTATTCCTACACAACCCATTCCTAATCCAAACAGTAGGCCTACACAACTTGTACAAAATATTTAAGTACAAACCTTCCCCACTTATGTGATAACTCCTGCTTCATTTAATAGAATTCAATTAAGATCAGGGAGGATTTTGAATAAATCAAATCCTACTTTGGTTATTCAATAAGAAGAACAAGTAGATAACCAAGCAACTCAAGAAGAAGAATAAGCAGATAACCAAGCAATTCAAGAAGATGAACAAGCAGATAACCAAGCAATTCAAGAATAAGAACAAATGGATAACCAATCAGATGAAGAAAGAGACACCCATGTACATAAGGAAATTCCTCCTCACACTTCTCACCCATCAGAAATAGCTCAGAAAACTAATCCTCCCCCTTATCCAAAAAGCTTACTTGTGAAGAAATCTGAGGTACCTCTAGGGCATAATCTAGAGACTGAACTTCAAAACATATGTGTAAATATTCCCTTACTTCAGGCCATCAAGTATATTCCTATTTATGCTAAGATTGTAAGGGATATTTGCATTAAAAATACAGGGAGGAAGAGGAAGGAGCCTCATGTTATACAAGTGGTTGGAGAATTATCAGAATTTATATCAAAAATGCGATCTAAATATAATGATCCAGGAAATCTAGTGGTGACCATAGAGATTAACGGTGTTTATTTTCCAAACACACTTATTTATATAGGAGAAACAATAAATGTTATGCTGGTTGACACCATGAAAATGTTGCAACTAAATCACCTAATACCAACACAAACTTTGCTGGAATTAGTAGATCAATCAGTTATTAGTCCAGCAGGAAGTCTAGATGATGTAACAATCACTTTGGCTTATTGGGATTACCCTGTGGATTTCTTGGTGATTCATCATAAAACCTCCAAACTAGGACATTCAGTAGTTCTTGTTTGACCTTGGTTGGCCACTGCTGATGTGTTTATTAGTTGTTGATCTGGAGAGATGACAATCTCCAGTGACACCCAAAGTAAAAAAAAATATTCTCTTTGCTCCTACACAACCAACCATTGCAATTTATTTATGGTTGGAGAATCCCTATGGGGAGGAGGATTGTACTCAACCCTTGTTAACACTCGAACAAGTAAAATGAGTTCAAGAGAAAAATGAAGAATAGATTTTAAGAATGTTTTTGGCTGATACCGAATGCGTTGAATACCGTCAATCTTTTCCTGAATATACACATATCTTCAGCTCTAAATTCCAGGAAATCTAGCACCCTTCCACCTCTACAGGGGCCACCATTTCAAAAGTAGATGAATGGAAAGAATCAGTTGTCTAGGCTATTGAAATCAGTCCTGGAAAATCCTTGTATATCAATGCTAGCCTAGAAACAAATCAAAAACAAAAAATGATTCAAACGATTCAAGGAGAATCTGGTGCTTTTGCATGGTATTACTCCAACATGAAAGGGATTATCCCAGACACTTGTATGCATCATATTTACACCAATGACCAAATCATACCTATTAGGAAACCCCAAAGAAGAATGAACTCATCCTTAAAAGACATAGTGAAAGATGAACTCCAAAAACTCTTGCATGCCAATTTTATTTACCCTATATCGGATAGAAAGTGGGTGTCCCCATTAGTTATTGTCCCTAAGAAAAATGATAAATGGAGGATTTTTGTGGACTTTAGAGAGTTGAACAAGGATACCTACAAGGATTACTTTTATTTTCCTTTCATAGACCAAGTCTTGAACACTTTTTCGAGAAAGAGGTATTTTTCTTTCTTGGATGGGTTTAGTGGTTACAATCAAATCCAAATTTTACCAAAAGATCAGGACAAAACCACATTTACTTGTCCATGGGGTACCTATGCTTATAGGGTTCTTCCTTCTGGTTTGTGTAATGCCCCTACTACCTTTCAAAGGGATGTCTTGGTCATTTTCTCTTATTTGACCCATGACCATGTAGAAGTCTACATGGATGACTTCACAGTGTATGGGGATGATTTCCAACAGGAATTGCACAATTTGGAGAAATTATTGATAAGGTGTAAAGAAACCAACCTTTCCCTTAGTCATGAAAAATCTAGAATGATGCTCACTGAAGGAATTGTTTTAGGTCATCACATCATCGGTACTAGTATAAGGGTAGACCCTGCCAAGATTGACATCATTTCTCAAATCAAAATCCCTATCTCAAAGAAAGAAGTCAAAATCTTTTTACGGCATCTTGGTTACTATAGGAGGTTCATACAGAATTTTACAAACCCAGCTGCTCCACTATTCAAATTGTTAGCAAAAGGGGCTGCATTTTGTTGGAATGAACAATGTCCTATTTCTTTTGAAATTTTAAAAACAAATCTTTCAAGTTCCCTTGTTTTAAGAGGACCAAATTGGTATCTTCCTTTTCATATATACACGGATGCCTTAGATACAACTTTGGGGGATGTCTTAGGACAAAGGGAAGGCTAGATTCCATATGCTATATACTTTGTCAACAAAAATATTTCACCTATTGAAGTAAATTACACTGTCACTGAAAAATAATTCTTGTCAGTAGTACATGCCATTAATAAGTTTATGCACTATATAACAGGGTATGAAGCTTTTGTACATACAGACCACTCAACCATCATAATTTTGATGAAAAAACCTGTTACAGATGCTAGAGTAACTAGATGGTTGTTATTACTGGAAGAATTCAATATCACCATCATTGATAGGCCCAGAAGAGATAATTTAGTTGATGATTTCTTGTCTAGACTCATTCATATAGGTGATAATGCACTAGTAGATGAAAATTTTCCAAATTAGAATCTATTTGATATTTCTACTTACATTCCTTGGTATGCATATGTAGCCAACTATCTTGTAATACGAAATCTACCTCATAATCTGTCCTCCCAAGAAAAATAGAGAATTATCCATCTTAGTGCGAATTACATGTGGCATGATGATTGTTTATACCAAATTGGGCCTGATTTGGTGATTATAAGGTGTGTCCAGGAGGATGAGATGCGTGAAATATTCAAATCCTGTCATGATGGTCCATGTAGAGGACATTTTGTTGATAAAATAACAACATACAAGATATTACAGTCCAACTACTATTGGCCAACTATTTTCAAGGATGCAAAGAACTATGTGGCCAATTGTGATTATTGTCAGAGGATGGGAAAACCTACTATAGTTGATGAAATGCCCCTACAAGTTGAGGTAGTAATTGAACCTTTTGAGAAACAAGCTTTGGATTTTTTAGGACCCATTAACCCTATGTCTCAAATAAATAAGTACATCTTATTCTGCATAGAGTATGTGACCAAATGGGTGGAATCTAAAGATTTATATTCTGCTAGTGAACAATCTGTTGTACATTTTCTTTTTGAAGAAATATTTACTCTCTTTGGTGTGCCTCGAGAAATAGTAACTGACCAAGGAACCAAATTCACCTCCAATCTAGTCAAAGATCTTACTGAACAATATAAAATTAAACATAGAAAATATTCACCTTATCACCCTTAAGAAAATGGGCAGGTGGAATCAACTAACAAGGTGATAGAAGCTATTCTTACCAAGACTGTTCAACTACATCATAAAAACTAGGTTGATAGGCTTCCTAAGGCCTTATGGGTCTATAGAAAAACTTGGAAAAACACAATGGGCCATACGCCTTATGAGTTGGTATATGGGAAGCAGGTGCTGCTTCCCATAGAATTTCAAATGAAAACCTTCAGGACTGCAATGCAATTAGGGATGGATTTGGGTGAAGCTAAAAAATAGAGGCTATTGCAGTTGAATGAGCTTGATGATATCAGATAAGATGCTCTTCAAAGGACTACCCTTATACAAGAAAAAATGACCAAATGACATGATAAGTACATCAAGAAGAAGACTTTTCAGTCAAGTGATTGGGCCCTACTATATGATAGTAGGTTCAATAATTTTAAAGTAAATTATCTACTAGATGGTTGGGACCCTATAAAGTTGATATAATTTACAACAATGGTTCAGTTAAGATAAAGACTATTGATAAGAATTAGACCTCCTTTTTCATGAATGGAGATCGAATGAAGGTTTATCATAAGCCTCTATCCAAAGAAGATTTTATCAGACATGTTCTTCAAAATTATGAAATGAAATTGGTAAGAAAGGGGATTTCTCCTCCTATTGATCCACCATAGTAAGTTTCTTGTGTGAATTAATTTGGCTCTGTACATATCTATAAATAGGTGTGTCATTAGACAGAAATTTTGGTGTTACTAACAAAAACAAAAATTTGATTGTGTTCTCATGGAGATAAATGAATAAGGAGGACATCTTCCAGATGTAGGTTTACCCTTTATCTAGCCCTGGTAGATCATTTTTGGAAAAGGAGGTAAATGGAGTTTTCTTTATGTTTTTCAGACTCCTAAAAATTGAAAACACCAGCGAGCGGGAACTGGCCTGGGCTCGAGAAAAATCGATAGAAAAATAGATGCAGTTTTCTTTAAGTTTTTTAGACTCCTAAAAATTGAAAACACCGGCGAGAAGGAACTGGACTGGGCTCGATAAAAATCCATGGGACAGTAGATGGATTTTTCTTTAAGTTTTCCAGACTCCTTAAAACTGAAAACACTGGTGAGCATTAACTAATCTAGGTTCGAGAAAAATACACAGAATAATAGTAGTTAGGATTATTTTTATAATAAAAAGGAACTGGAAACAAGAGAAGTGATAAGATTGGTTCCAAAAAGAGGAGGATTTTGAACCTCAACATGCAGTTGTCCAGCTACAGAGTACCTTCTTGTTATAGAGCTTGGAACCCAGTCATTGAATTATTTTTCCTCATTCTCTGACACTTCCATCGCAACTTCAGTTTTTTTGTACCAAATGTTGTTTTTGTTTTACCTACATGGTCCTTCAGTTGAATAAAATCACATGTTCTCTTCCACAGTAAGAGAAAATGCTAGAAATTTCTACAAATATGCAGCCTACAAAGTTCTAGTCTACAGAATATACCATCGAGTACCTTATCCAGTTCTCATTGAGTACCAGAATACAATCTTGTGGTGATCCGGTACTGGATAACATCTATGTGCTATTCTGGTACTGCAAAAATGTGCACCTCTGTGCTCATTCAGTACCAAGGGAGAAGGCTTATGTTGATCTGGTACTTCAACAAATTCACCCCTGTGTTCATCCAGTACTGGGAAAAACTATGTGTTGATCTGGTGCTGCAACAAATTCACCCTTGTGTTCATTTGATACTAAGGGAGAAGGTCTGTGTTGGTTCGGTACTACAACAACTCTTTGCATTGGTCCAGTACTAAGAAATGGTCCGGTACTAAGGTGTGATCTGGTACTAGTGATGACGTTTTGGTAATCCTTATCCTATACTCAAAAAATTTTCCTTCTTGACATAAATGCTTCAAGTAATGAGAGGTATAAGCTCACTATTTTATCACGTTTTATTAAAGAATTAGATTAATTGTGTATTAAACATGTGGTGACTCTCATGCATCCTCCTTTCCTCAATTATTGCACGCTCCCTACCATGAACTTCTGAAAGTCCTTGTATACATCTCCTCTTATAGAAATAATTCATATGCACTCGAAATGTTGAGAGTACGAGGTAATTATACATCTAACAGGACTAATTTCATTCTCAAACACTCTGGTCAAAAATTTTGTTCATATGGTGAAGAAATGTTATAATTCCATGATCCAACATCATGACATGTGAATGATTTAAGCCACATATTAATGCATGTCAAACCATGATTCCGTTACGGTCAGAATGACATCGGATTATTGCATACTTGTGAATTTTGATCATAATGACCACATCTTCTGTATGTTAAATTTGGCAGCATCGTCATTCATTCTCCAATGAGAGGCCATATGGGCCACCCTGAGGCTAGCCAGGGAGATTTGGACAATCAACCAGTCTTGTGAGGTATTTACAAAATCCATGGGGAATGTACAACCTCTCTGAGTCAAACCAAAAGTCAATATGAACGAGATGCTATCTAATTCTAATGCAAAAGTCAGGGGGAGCGTACAACCTATGTGAGCATACACAGTCTAGTGCAAAAGTTAGGGTGAACGTACAACCTATGTGAGCATAGATAGATTAGTGCAAATGTCAGGGGGAACATACAACCTTTGTGAGCCTAGTCAAACCTTGTGAGCCATGAGAAAAATTGAAGGTATCTAGCAAAAGTTAGGTTGAATGTAAAATTCCTATGATCTAGAAACAAACGATATTCCTAATATTGCAAATGATGTAATTATATTGATCTAGTGCATTGGCACATGTAAACATTATCCACCATGAAGAGAATTTCGAATTTCCTTATCAAGAGTTGTAACTAAAGTATTGATTCTAGTTCTATGTTAGAACTAAAATGTAATGTTGAGTTGCAACTAAAGTCTTGAGTCTAGTTCTATTTTTGTAATGTTGAGTTGCAACTAAAGTCTTGAGTCTAGTTCTATTTTAGTAATGTTGAGTTGCAACTAAAGTCTTGAGTCTAGTTCTATTTTAGAACTAAAGTGTAATGTTGAGTTGCAACTAAAGTATTGAGTCTAGTTCTACTTTAGAACTAAAGTGTAATGTTGATTTGAAACTAAATTCTTAACTCTAGTTCTAAGTTCGAACTAAAGCATGCCAGTCTCAATTCTAGTTCGAAGTTTGAACTAAAGTGTAATGTTGAGTTGTAACCAATCTCAAGTCTAGTTCTAAGTTTGAACTAAAGTGTAAAGTTGAGTTGTAACCAATCTCAAGTCTATTTCTAAGTTTGAAATAAAGCATGAAGCTGAGTTATGTTTGATGCATGCATTCAAGTTACTATTTCAAGCTTCCCCTCTTCCCCTCTTCAGCCTATATAAGAAGAGGTCGAACCATCTCCTCAACACAGTTTTGCAATACAATTATGCAACACAGTTTTGAAACACAGTTTTCATATGAAGGTTGGGGGTGAAGTAATAGAGGAGCACATCAGTGATGAAGAGGGGAATATCATAGGTGTATTTCAGCAAGCTCTTGTAAGTCTTTGTCAGGTCAGAGTCATCTTGGCAAGCTCTTTGAGAGCAGAACATTCATGGTGGATATTTGTAAGAGATCTTACATTATTAATGCAATAAAGGAATATTGTTTGCTGGGGTTTTTCTCCCCGTACAGGGTTTCCTTAGGGTATATGTGTTGTTGATATGCATGTTTACTTATCTACATAATTATTGCTAATCGATTATGATTTGGAATTGTTGAAGTGTATTAAGTTGGAATCAAAGTATTGAAGAAAATAAAATAATTAATCCGCATAAGAAATCAAGCTCATAACTTAACACTGTAATCATTTCCCAACACTACCATGAACACGATCTAATGCCAACCTCCATACGATCCTTTAAGTTATTTATGACTACAACTTATCTTACCTCACCATCATTGTCATGGATGTGACCATTGCAATCTGAATCTTAACTTATAAACGCTCCTATGGATGGCTTCACCACCCAGATGAATGTTATTTACTTGTTTTATTGTCACACCATCTCCATTCACATTGTTCCATGTCCCTTCATACCATTTTCATACTCTATCCCCTTCCAGTACTCCATCATGGGCTGCCCTGTTCCAGTACTAAACCCTCGTTCTTTGTTCCATTTCCTCATATGTTGTAAGAATTGATTTAATCCAGCATGGGGGTTGATAGACACAAACCTGTGTTCCAATTATACAGGGAGACACAGGAATACCAATCTTGCAGGGAGAAAATTGAACATGTTGGCTGGGTTCCATTTTTGGAAAAATTCAAAGGCTATCAAGAGGGAGTATCTCTTGCTTTTTCTCAGACCTATGAAAAAGAGAGTGTCTGGTTTGGGGAGATGAAATTAACAATTTTGGAAGCCACCATAGATGAAGCTATAGGCTTTCCTTCCTCTGGAGAGAAATATTTTAAGGCAGTGATCGTCGATAGAAGCTTTGTCAAAATTTTCTAAGGTCGTAGCATCAAGATCCCAACTGGACCAAAGGTATTCCTCAAAGATGTATTAAAGAAGAGTATTGGATGATGCTCATTAGTTAGCAGAGGTTTCTCACTTGCAAAGGGAGGTATGTTGTGACCTTCTTATACCATTTAAAACTTTTGTCACATTTTGAGGGAGGGCCACAATTTGACTTCCCCCATTTCCTTTGGATGAGTCTAAATAAAATGGTGAGGGGAGTTAAATCAACATCTAAGAAACCCGAAACTAGTATCCATCACCATGGCCTAATGAAATTATTGGTTGTCCATGCATTGAGAAAACAAGATAGTAGTTGGAAGAAACTCCTTCAACAAAAATTTTCTCAAGAAGGAGTTTCCAAATCTATAGAAGAACATGAAACATAGGCATGTAGTGAGGGTTCCAGTAGAAAGACAAAGAAAAACAAAGGGAAGAAGTTAGGGGGTGAAGAAGTTGTTATTACACCTAGTTCATCCTATCTTGTGGATAGATTGGACAAGGATAAGTCTGGTATAGGAGCCTATTGCATCCAAGAAAAAGAGGACCTACCAATATCAGAAACCTAGTCTAGCCTTGATTCCAAAAACTAAAAGGCAACAAAGAAAGGACTATGGGAAAGGTGAATGCTCAAATAGTGCTCCCGAGGAAACCATTGAATTATCATTGGAGCCAGTTAGAAAGTTAGAAAGGGTCCATGACTAAACATTCATAGAAAGAATTTTTTTCAAAAGAAGGATATGCAAGACGAACAAATCCTAGAGGATCCCGTGATATCCAAGAAGGAGAGGTCCTCCCAATCTAAGGAACCAAGTCCATCCTCAATCCCTAAAATTCAATTTCCACTAAGTGAGAGGCGAAAAAGGAATAAACTTGGTCAAAATGAAGTTTAATATGGTACCCCTCAGGCATCCATTGTGTTTCCTCAAGAGTCGATTAGTGAGTTGGAAGAGACTCCTGAATTGAAAATTGGAAGTAGGGGGAAGATTAAAACAAGGAAGGTACAAAAGAAGCAAATCCTAGAGCCTACACCTCGATCATCTAGAGTGGAAAAGAGGAATGTTTAGAAAGAACAAACTCCAGAGCCTACACCTCAATCCTATAAGGTGAAAACCAAATCTTTAGATGAGAAACAATTCCCAATGCCCATATCTACTACTAAAACAAAGAAGAGAAAGTTGTTTGAAGAGACTTCCACTCCTGTCAGCAAATTTGAGGAAGCCTTTCTTCCTGTACGAAGAACTACATGAAGCATGTCTAAACAGATAATAGTTCCACATGTGCCTTCTCCTCGAGAGGAGCCTATTGATATTTTGACTTCTCCAGAGAAGGAAAGTGGCTATGGAGCAACGATTAGTGATACCAAGGGTTAGTAACAGAAACCTTAAGAGGTTTAAGAAAGGAACAGGAAGTCCGAGGGGAGGTAACTGAGCAAGCAACCATATCTGATCCTGTCAGTTCCCTGAGCAAGAAACAATTGATATTGAAGGTTGGGGAACTTACATAATGAGAAGTTTAAAATCAAGTTTTGGCTAGGAACATTAAGGTAAAGAATGCACAATTGAAATAATATAACCAAAGGTTACATGATGCACAAGAACAAGTCTCTGCTAATCTCAACAAATTTCTACGTTTGATCCAGTACACCAGGGTGATTAAGAAGGAGCTTAGGAGTGAAGCCTTTGCTTTCAATATTCTACAGCCAGATAAATAATGTTCATAAAGTATGGAAGACAGTTCGGTTTTGCAAATTTTTGAGTATTAGTTTTGACATTTTTGCATGAGGACATGCGATGACTTAAGCATGGGGGAAATGGTCAGTATCCATTTTGATACCTCTACTACCCTATATTATCTTCTATCTTGGTCAATTTTACCTCTGACATGTGCATATGTTGTCTGTTTCTTCCACAAACCTACCTTGTGACCTTATCCATAGGCATAAAGAGGTAATCTGTGTAAAAAAAAATTGATTTTTTTTATTTCTTGATTAATTGGGATTAAATGGTTGATTGTTTATGCTCCTAATTACTTTGATTATTATTAAGAAGCTTCATGAACATGCATCAACTCATCTGGTACTCATATTAGATATTCATCTGATACCACCTCTGCATTGATCCGATACCACCTCTATGCCTATTCCGGTACCACCGTTGGGCTAATCCAGTACCTAGATCTATTACTGTGGTAGTCTGGTACTAAACCTGTGTCTACAGGATTAACGCTTTGAATGAGTGCAATGGTGGTGGTTCCAAGAAATTAGTTGGATAGAAGTATCCTTGGATCATTTGAAGACCACAATATACTTCATCACTCATGCACTTTGTGTCATGAGGATGAAGTCCATTCCTTGAGATACGATATGATTCACCAATTGTAATATTTTGTAAACATTTGATAATTATCTTCAGACCTTGAATGTAATGGCTAACCTTATTTAAAAGGGATGTTGTATAGATGATATATATGTAGGGAATGATATACATTGTTATGCTGGAAAATTGAATGTTGAATTGTTGATTCACTCGTTTAATTGAAGAAATACAAATGCTAGTTTTTCCAATTCATGGATGTGAGTAAATCATTTATTCTATAATTTCTTTAGAGCTACCTTGTTGTCTCGGCAAGGGCCCACTGCCCCAACCAAGGTAATCCTCCCTGTATATGTCTTTGTGTGACATAATTTAATTGTGTGAGTGTGCAAATATAATAGTTGTGTGTTGCGAATGATTCTAAGTGCATAAAATTTCCTAAGTACAATACAAATTTCTAAATAGATTTGATTGTGGACCAGTGCGAATGAACAATTATACCTTTATGATAGTAGATAATTCTGTTTCCATTTCTGAAGAATGATATTTAGTTAACAAAAGGTGGATAGATGTTTGGGATTGTTAAATAAGCAATTGTTACTGTTTTGAATTTATAATTATGTTATCCTCATTAATTACAGGAACAACTCGAATTCATCTCTCACCCTTCATGCTTCAGTAATGAAGTATTTCAATCATATTGACTATATCCTATGTTGATGAAGGTTTGATTGAAAATGATTAATTCATGATTGGTTTCTTTCCAAGAATAAATAGAGTGAACTGTTAATTGCTATATGAATTCAATTGCTACATGAAGTAAGGTCTCAATTCATCTCTTCATTTCATTAGGCTATAATGAACTAATATGTTATCTAAGAAAGAACCTTTTCAATTGAGTGTTTGTTTGAGAATTTTACTATGATCTTTGTCTTCTAAATTTGAAGTTGTGTAAAGTGTTCGGATATTCTAAAAACAAAGTGTTATGTTATTAATTATTTCTTGATTAAGCTAGACACAACAGACATAGATAGGTTACATGTTTTCAGCACATATAGTGTAACAACTCTTTTGATTATGAATCCCATATTGATATTTAAATGAGTGCAATATACTAAACACATATATACACCAACAATCTTCTTCCTTTATCCTAAATTGATGATAACCAGAACATAAGTCAATCTTAGAAAAACATTGTAGCTCCCTGTACTTGATCAAATAGATCATCGATATGAGGTAATTTATATCTATTTTTAATAGTCATTTTATTAAGTTGTTTATAATCAATACAAAGACATAATTTTACATATTTGTTTCTAACAAAAAGTATTGGTGCTCCCCATGGACTAGACACACTTGGTCGGATGTATTCCTTATCTATAAATTCTTGCAATTGACTTTTCAATTCGTTTAACTCTAGGATATTCATCCTATAAGGAGATTTTGAAGCCGATATTGCTCTAGGTATCATTTCTATGGAGAAATATATTTCTCTCTTATGAGGTAGTTCGGGAATATCTTGGAATACATCCAGAAATTCCTACAATACTGGAATGTTATCTAACTCATTATTACTTTCCTCTTTTTCATTATAATTTATGTGTACAAAAAGTAGTTTACACCATTTTTGAATGAATTTTTTAACATGTAAGGACGTTATTTTTCTAATACCAACATGTATTGATACTCCTTTAATGTTTATAATGTTACCCATCTCATCTACACTGGTAAATTTTTTATTTTAACAATCTAAGACCACTTTAAACTTTTCCAGCCAATTCATACCAATTAGCACATCATAAGACCCCAAAGTTAATATGTTTAAGTCTATCTGTGTTCTTAATTCATTCATACCATGTTCGCAGTTTTTAACAAGATCTACAATTGTCCTTTTAGTTCCTATAACTAATTGTACTAACTAGGAATTTTCAAACTTTTCCTTATGTAACTTACATATTTATACAACTCTTGGTGAAACACAACTTAAACTAGAACCTGGATCAATTAAAACAATAACTTATTGATTATGTATCATACCTTCAATTTATACCATTGAAGTTTGATGATATGCCTGTGGATTTTCCAAGGCTGCCCTGATTTTTGGTGTAGACCTTGCCAGCTCACCAACTATAGTTTCTTCTTGTACTGTTTTCACATTGTTATTTCCCTTCTTCTTGAGAGGACAATCTTTATATTAATGTGGACCACTGTATTCCCGACATTTTACTATCTCTTTTTGGGTATTTTCTTTATTGAAGAAGGCTAGTGGATTGGTACCCTTACTTTCAGGCTGATTAAATGGTTTACTTGTTTTGAACTTATTACCTCACTGAAATATCTTATCAACATTTCTATTAGAGTAAGCCCCACCTTTCTTGTTAGGGTCAAACCTATCAACCTTTTTCCCATTCCAATTCTTAGAATTCTCATTTCTATTTTTATAATGCTCAAGACAGATTTTGGCTTTCCTCGCGGTTTCTTCCAATGTTTTTGGGTTATCTGTTGGATTACTGAGAGGGGGGGTGAATCAATAATAAATCAATTTAATCCTTTTTAACCATATAATGCAAGTGTTATATCAATGTAGCATTATCATCCAATAATTTCAAAGTAAATAAAAAATGAACAAATGAGAACTCATACACATACACAGTACACCCGTGTTTTTACGTGGAAACCCAAAGTGGGAGAAAACCACATAATGTTTTTTCTTATATGTATTTAAGAATTACATTCATTGGAAGCACCAACTTCCTTTGTTTTCCAGCTAGAACTGGAAGGAGGCTCCAACCCCCTAGTTTCTTAGGCTACAACCCGAGGGAATATCCAACTCCCCAATTCTATGGCTACAACTAGAAGGAGGCTACAACCCCCTATGTTCTCTGGCTAATACCAGAAGGTGGCTAGAGCCACCTGTCCTTTCCCCATCCAATCGCCCTGATGTAGAAGTATAATGATGGAACCATTGTCACACTATCACTGTTAGATATACCACTGTAAAAACATGTGCCATTGACCTGGAACAAACCAACTTGTAAAAACCTATACCAAACAACCTGTAATCAACTTGTACCATAAAAAAGTTCATCGAGCATGCACCAACATATGCCTCAACCTGTACCATCAACGAGTGCATCAACCATGCACCAAATATGTACCAATCATGCATCAAATACACATAAAATATGACTCATCAAGATGTACCAACATCATCTACTATACACCTCATGTATGTACCAACTCATCAACTACTTGTCTCAACCATTTACCCAATATGTACCTCAACCAAAAGCCCTCATCAATTTCATCATCCAAATCTTATTTGTGACTTTGTAATAGTCCTGGTGTATATGATCACATACCTGCAAACCTTCCTTAACTTTAACAACAAGAGACTAGCATTTTCATCAAACTTTACTTTAGTCTCACATGACGAGTTTTGGATTAGTCAACAACCCTAACTTGAAATAATCGTAACTATGTACCTATAATGAATACATATATGAAAATAGTACACAATTTTCTTCATTGTCTTTTATGCAATTCCTCTAGGTTTCACTACTTAGAACCTCTCATAAAAGGAGTTATAGAAAAATGGCATACCTTGTTGAATTATGGATTATTCTAGAGAGAAAACTTGTAGAGCATGTTCCACACAGAATATTTGTTGTATGGATCTGAAAATGGTACACAAAATACTACAAAATGTACTCTAACCAATACATTTTTATTACTAAATTTGGATGTGTTATGAAGAAATTGTGACTTTGTTACCCAAAACACCTATTTTAGACTAGTTTCATGACTAGCCACAAACTCTATTTTCCACGGAGTGTAACTCCAAAAATGCAACGACCCACAAGACAAATTTTTTATCAAACCTAATTGGATAGGTTTCCTCAATGGCCTCCCAATTTCACGGTCTGAATCATTTTGAAAAATGTTATTGATAAAATGGTGAGATGACATGTAAATAACATACCTTAGAAAGGATCATCAAAAGAATTTATCCTCCCTTGAATTTCAGACTTCTTTACTTCACCTTCCCTCTGAAATTCGTCTTAGATATCCTTTGGTTACCTCAATCACTTATGTATATTCAATATTCTCAAGTGTGATTAAAATGAGAGAGCCTTTCCTTTTATTTATACTTTCATGTAGCTTCCTCAAGGGGTTATGTTTTAACGATCTTAACCCACTTTCCTTATTTTAGGGTTAACCCACTTCTAACCACTTGTCCACTTAGTAATTTATCCATTAACTTTATTATTTAAATAATTTATTTTATATCCACTTTGAATTATAGTGCACACATCACTTCACTTTATTATTTACCTTCTAAATTCTCATAAACCACTTTCCTTATTTTAAGGCTAACCCACTTCTAACCACTTGTCCATTTAGTAATTTCTCCATTAACTTTATTATTTAAATAACTTCTTTTGTATCCACTTTTAATTATAGTACACTCATCACTTCACTTTATTATTTAAATAATTTCTTCTTTGCAACCACTTTGACTACTTTGACCTTTTGGGGCTTCTAGATGATTCATCAGGGTTCTCCAACTTTACATGGCCATAACTCTCTAACCGTGAGGAGTTATGTGATGTTTCACATACCACAAAAAATGACATGACATGTACTATCCATCCAAAATAGTCTTACCTTCAAATATATTAAAAACGATACCATTATACATCAAACAAACTTGTCTCCATTACCCAAACCTTTGTGCTACCAGACTTTGTTCAAGGGTTGACATCAATGAAAACCAACCCAAATAATCAAGAATCTCCCCCTTTGGCATTGATGGAAACACTTTGATGAAATATTGAATTCATATCACTCATGCTTCCCATGTGACCATCTCCCCCCCTGGAACCATGCCTCTGTGCTCTTTCTCCAAGCATTTACCTTTGCATATGATAATTGAACTATCCTTGGGGATACTCCCCATGACTGAAATATTCCTGAAATTGATCCCCTGATCGGAATTGTCCTCTTTATGGCTCTTCCTCATGTAAATCTAAGACATATAAGATACGCATTCGAAAAAATTCATTTTGGAGTATAAATTACTCCGAGTCTCTGACGAAAATACTCAAAGGCTTCCCTTGGAATCAATTTTGTAAATATGTCTGCCACTTCTTCTTTTGTGTCCACATATTCAACTCTAATGTTCTTCTCTGCAACGTGTTCCCATAGAAAGTGATACTTTATTAGAATGTGATTCATCTTTGAGTGCATCATCAGGTTCTTTGAGATACTGATGGAGCTTGTATTATCACAATAGATTGGAATGGGATCATCATACTCAACCTATATATATGTCAAAGTTTGTTTCATCCATAGAACCTGAGTACAACATCCTACTGCTACAATATACTCTTCTTTGGCTGTAGATAAAGATACTGATGATTTTTTCTTTCTTGGCCAAGATACTAAACACTCACCCAAGTAGCATGCTACTCCACTGGTGCTTCGTCGGTCATCAATGCAACCTGCCCAATCTACATTTGTGTAGTAAATAAGTGATATATCCTTTCCTATTGGATACCATAATCCAAACTCTTATGTTCCTTTAAGATATTTGAAAATCGTCTTCACTGCTAATACATGTGATTCATTTGGTGTTGCTTAAAATCATCCCACTTGTGAATCTTCCTACATTAAATCTGGTCTAGATGCTGTCACATATAGTAAGCTATCAATCATTGACCTTTATTGCCTCCGGTCTTCCTTTTCATAGCTCACAGGGAGTTTTGGCATTGTTGTTTCTGAGCATTAATCTGTTTTGAATGTGAGTTGTTGTATGCATTGCATGTGTCCAAAGAATATTTGTCAATTTGGAATCCATTATCATTGTTCGAGCCATTTCTTGTGTAAATATCGTCCATTATGATAATGTTCCTTTGTCTTTGAACCACTCTTTGAACCAATCTATGAATCCGTTCTCTCCTCCACTGTCATATCTTTGTCCAAACCTACTAAGTGTTCTTAGGAATCCATCTTTGTCCATACTATCCAAGACACTATTGCACAATTTTCCATAATGCCGACCCATTTATCACTATATGATCATGAAGTTTTCACTACTACAACTGATTTTACTTCTGCTAACTGAATGATATTGATCTGTCTTCTCAAACTCTGCAAAATGCTCGAAGGATGGTTCTTTGGTCTATCACAACTATCACATAGACTTCCCCTGTCTAATATTCATATTACTTGGGAGTCTCTAATCTGGATGGCTCAAAACAATTCCTTCTGTGATGCGTATTCATCATCATATTCATTGGTAGATTCATCATTTCTTTGAGCTCTAACTTCTTTCTTTCTGTCTGTGGATTCATCTTTCACTACAATGCCTAAAAGTACAATCTCTTGAACTTGTTCCTTATTTACTCATCCTTCTTTTCTTTCACTTATTTTCCAAAACATTTTGTATAACATCTTTCTCTGTATAATTTTCTTCATCTTGTTTTATTGCCAATATTTTGATCTCTGGGACCTAGTCTTTGTTCACCTGTTCTTTTTGTTTTCTTATCCATACTTTCTTATGTCTGATATCAGTGTTCTCTTTCATGGAAGTATCGATCATGCTTCTACAATCACTAGCTATGTGTCCATAGTTATGACATTTGTAACATTCAATGTTACGTGGGGCCACATAGGCACTTCTCAATTGAACATTTCTTTTATAATCCCTACAATCTACAACCTTATGTCCAAAATTAGTACAATAAAAACAATGACCATAAAATAAATTTGCATACCTCGGAGTGAATGATCTTCATTGTGGTGTAGTCCTTCTAAATTTATGCCTTGAGTAATCATGATCATGATGAAGCTTCTTTGTGGCTTGACCATGGATGGTATTCTTGAAGATATATCTTCAATATTTCTCTTAGATTCGGGTTGACCATGATTCATTCCTTTGAGTACTTCTCCATAGCTCTTTCTATTTTCTTCATTCTTCTTTTCTAGCAACCTAGAGTGCTTCTCTTCATTCTCTATAACTGATGTGGATGTTTTTGTCTCTTCAACATTCTTGTTGAGATTGATGATTTTACTTATCAATGTGACAATTTATTCTTCAATCTTCTCAACCTCTTCTTATTTCTTCATTATCTGAGACTTCATGACTTCTTCTTTTCTTTTCACTTCTTCAAGATGAATTTTTATTGTGATTATTTCTTCTTCAAGTCCTTTCTCTTCTTGACCAAAATCTGCCTCAAGCTGGTTTAGATCGTTATTTATTTCCTTAATATGATATGCCAATATATTCTCTCTCATTTCTACTTCTTCCTTCTGTGCTGCTATGTTGGCTTCCAAATACAATTTTTGATATTCAAGATTTTCTACAATCTTTATGGCTTCTTCTTGTTGAGTTATTAAGTTCTCGATGACCTTTTGGGATTCTTAAAAAATGTGAACACTTTGCTTTTGTTTCATCAATTCTTTCTTGAGTGACTTGTTTTCTTCTCTTAGTTCATCTAAAGCACTAATCAATTCTTCTTCATAATTTTCTTCCTTTTGAATTAGTTTTTCTGTCTCATTTCCTTCATGGCATTCTATTTCAATATGTCCATGTTTTTCACAATTAAAGCAAAACAACATATCTATGGTGATTATGTACTATTCATCTTCTGCATCTATTTGATATGGTGAACATATTTCTTCATGATCTATACCTGCATCTTCTTTGGCATTTTCTAAATTTGCGATGGGTGAAGAATATATATCATGTAACTTATCCCAAAGTTCTTTGGATGATGAACATTTACCAACCTTTTCTCTTACCGGATTAGGTAATACTTCCCAAATGAAATCCATTGCTATTTTTTTATTCTTCTTCAATTCCTTCTTGGCTGCAGTCTTTTTCCATTTTTGAACTATCATATCCTGTAATGACTGATAGCCAAATATAATACCTCTATGCCTGTAAAAATACTTTCTTCCTTCCACTCCACATGTCATACTTTAAACCATTCCAACCATTGAAAAGTGGTACTCCATTCTCAGAATAATCCATGATATCCTTCCAATGGTTAAACTGTTTCTTGAAGGAACCTGCTTTGATACCAATTGTTGGATTACTGAGAGGGGGGTGAATCAGTAATAGAGCAATTTAATCCTTTTTAACCATATAATGCAAGTGTTATATCAATGTAGCATTATCATCCAATAATTGCATAGTAAACAAACAATGAACAAATGAGCAATCATACACATACATAGTACACCAGTTCTTTTACATAGAAACCCAAAGTGGGAAAAAACCACATAATGAGTTTTCTTATATGTCTTTAAGAATTAAATTCATTGGAAGCACCAACTTCCTTTTTTCTCCAGTTGCAACTAGAAGGAGGCACCAACCCCCTAGTTTCTCATGCTACAACCTGAGGGAATATCCAACTCCCCAATTCTCTTTCTACAATGAGAAGGAGGCTACAACCCCATATGTTCTCTGGATACAACCAAAAGGTGGCTACAACCACCTGTACTTGCCCCGTCCAACCACCCTGACATAGAAGTAGAATGATGGAATCACTGTCACACTATCATTGTGAGATATATCACTGTAACAACCTATACCACTAACCTGCAACCAACCAACCTGTAACAACCTGTACCAAACAACCTGTAATCAACTTGTACCATAAACAAGTGCATCAACCATGCATCAACCTATACCTCAACCTATACCATAAATGAGTTCATCAACCATCCACCAATTATGTATCAATCATGCATCAAATACACATAAACTATGATTCATCAAGATGTACCAACATCATCAACTATACACCTCATGTATGTGCCAACTCATCAACTACTTGTCTCAACCATGTACCTAATATGTACCTCAACCAAAATCCCTCATCAATTTCATCATCCAACTCTGATTTATAAACCTGTAATAGACCTGGTGTATATGACCACATACCTGCAAAACTTCCTTAACTTTAACAACAAGAGACTAGAATTTTCATCAAACTTTACTTTAGTCTCACATGACTAGTTTTGGATTAGTAAACAACCCTAACTTGAATTAATCATAACTATGTACCTGTAACGAATAAAGTTATGAAAATAATACATAATGTTCTTCAGTGTATTTTATGTAATTCCTTCATGTTTCACTGCTTGGAACCTCTCATAAAAGGATTTATAGAAAAAATGGCATACGTTGTTGAATTATGGCTTATTATAGAGAGAGAACATGTAGAGCACGCCGCACATAGAATATTTGTTGTATGGATCTGAAAATGGTACAAAAAATAATACAGACTGTATTCTAACCAATATATTTGGTCTCACTGAATTTGTATATTTTATGAAGATGTTATGACATTTTTACCCAAAACATCTGTTTTAGACTAGTTTCAGGACTAGCCACAAACCCTATTTTCCATGGAGTGTAACTCCAAAAATACAACGACTCACAATCTGAAATTTTTATCACAACTACCTGGATACGTTTCCTCAACAGACTCCCAATTTTATGGTCTGAATCATTCTATAAAAAACGTTATTGCGAAATCGGGATATGACCTGTAAATAACATACCTTAGAAAGCATCATCAAAAGAATTTATTCTCCCTTGAATTTTGGTCTTCTTTACTTCACCTTTCCTCTGGAATTTGGCTTAGATATCCGTTGGTTACCTCAATCACTTGTAGATATTCAATATGCTCAATTGTGATTAAAATGAGAGTGTGTTGCCTCTTATTTATACTTTCATGTAGCTTCCTCAAGGGGTTACCTTTTAACCATCTTAACCCACTTTCCTTATTTTAGGGTTAACCCACTTCTAACCACTTGTCCACTTTGTAATTTCTCCATTAAATTTATTATTTAAATAATTTATTTTTTATCCACTTTGAATTGTAGTACACTCATCACTTCACTTTATTATTTACCTTTTAAAACATCTTAAACCACTTTCCTTATTTTAGGGCTAATCAACTTCTAACCACTTGTCCACTTAGTAGTTTCTCCATTTTCTCCATTAACTTTATTATTTAAATAATTCATTTTGTATCCACTTTGACTTATAGTACACTCATCACTTCACTTTATTATTTAAATAATTTCTTCTTTGCAACCACTTTGACTACTTTGACATTTTGGGGCTTCGAGATGACTCATAAGGTTTCTCCAACTTCACATGGCCATAAATCTCTAACCATGAGCAGTTATGTAAAGTTTCACACACCACCAAAAATGGAATGACATGTACTATCCATCCAAAATATTCTTACCTTCAAATATTTTCAAACGCATACCATTATACATCAAACAAACTTGGGTCCATTACCCAAACCTTTGTGCTACCAGAATTCACTACCGTACTTTATTCAATAGTTGACATCAATGACAAACAACCCAAATAATAAATATTATCAAACTCAATTCGATCTTGATAAGAAATAGGTAAGCAACTAAAAAATTGTTGAATCTTTGGTTTTTCATCCGCAATGTAAGGCACATAACGTAACAAACTCAGAAACTTACTACAAAAATATTTCTTTGTAATATTTCTCAGTTTCAATTCATATAACTCCTGAGATTTACCCTCATAATACTGCTCAAACATGTATTGTTTCTTAAAATATCTCTTAAATGTTTTCCAAGTGATTTTCCTTTCCTCTATGATTTTTACTCTTTTTTTTTATATCTTGCCACTATATGTCTTATTTTTTTATTCAGATTGTAGATAACCATTCGGGCGTTAAGCTCACTTGAATAATTGTAGATTTGAAAATATATTTTCATACGAGAGAGCCATGCCTCTTCTTCCTCACTAGTCTCCACTTCTCCTTTAAAGGTTGGCAGTTTGATCTTCTTAAATTCTCCCATGACTTCATCATCTTGTTGAAGTTTCTTTTTGGTTCTTTGTTTAGGAATAGAGCTACTTTCAATAGACATTTTAGTGTCTTTCATATCCTTGTATACTGAATTTGTCTTCAATTATGGATACTCCAATTTTCTTGATTTCTTCTTTGGCTGGGATATATTAGAGTTGCTAGAATTCTTCCCCTTATTTTTATCAGTATTTTGATTGCATAATGATCGACGCAGACCCCTTTTGACCCTCAGGCCGAATTCCACTCACGGGATCATTCATTCACTTCCCTGAGCTGAAGCGGCTCTTTGATTCCTCACCGGAATCTCAAATTCCTGATCCACAGGTCCTTCTCCTATCATGACTTCTCTGCACGTCTGTGACTTTTTCCTCGACTGGAAATTGTATTTCAGGTTTCGGGACTTTCTATTTCCCGATGTCAATAATCCTTGTCCTCTCGAACTCTCGAATTCTGAAATACCGAAATGTTGAAACGACGTTATCAAAAATTAGCCCCCTTGGCTATGCCTTGGTCCATGTGACCACTATCCCCGTGACTGTAGTCCTATGTCGAGGCTTACCAATATGAGAGCCCGACCTCCTATCCTCTAGACTACCAAAATGACGACTCCTGAAAAGCCGATGTGTTATTCTTCCTGGGTCTTCTCCTTTCACGATTTTGGGTTTTCAAATGCCAAAATGCACGGACGCCTTGTCCTCAAAACTCCCGAAGTTTCGAATTCTAAAATCCCGATGGACTCTTCTTTTTGGGATTTTCCCCAAAATCCTGGATTTCTACCACATGTCCTCCTACGATGGATGGTCCTCATCGTTTCATGATTTCGTGACTTGCGACCTCTTGTGACACAACCCTTTTTCAACTCGAATCCCCGATATCCGAAATATCGACGGACTCTCGATCTCCGCCATGTGTCCTCCACGGATGGACTGTCCAGATCTATTTCAGGACATCGCTAGGTGCGAAGTCAAAATGCTCACCTCTGTGATTCCTGGTTTCTGAATCCTCGATGTGGGTGATCTCGCGACACATGTCCTCCTCAATCAGATGACTGCGATCTATTTCGGAACTTTCACTGTGAAGCTTCCCGATCTCTCATCATTAGGAATTTCGATATCCCAAACTCCAAAATCCCAATAACTCTACACTCTTTGAGACTTCCCCCCTCTGCTTACAAGGGTTAAACTCCATGCTTCTTCTGACAGATCCGACGAATATCGACTATTTGAGTGAGATCCAACGGCTCACCATCTCCTCTTCTCCTGTGTGCTCTTTTGTTGCTCCCTGGGTGTAGAAACTTTGAATGGTCCAGATCCTTTTGGAAAATCCGACGGCAGCTGTGCTCCCTCCTAAGCTTCCGTGCTCTCTTTCTGTGCTTGGAAGATTTTCCAAGTGCTAAAGGCCTTGACCTTTGCCTTGTTTCTGCGAGCTCTTCAGCTTTGAGTCCCTCGCCTGTGCGCATAAAAACGCTACTCCTCCTGCGATTTACTCTAAACTCAGAATTTCCAAAGGATTTTCTCTCTCTTAGGCCTCCGCAACCTCTTCCATCCTGTGTGTGTAAAATCACTCACCCTCCTGAGCTTGGCCCTTTCGAATCCTCGAAGGGTTCTTCTGACTTTTTCTCTCCTTGCAGAGTCTTTGCACACAAAGTGTTATCTATTCTAAGCTTCCCCATTACTCAGATCTCTTAATGGGTTTTACCCTTCTTCCTTCTCCTTCAGATGGAGAAATATGATTCCCTCCTCGATATCCTCTACTCAAGAAACCTATTGATGAGTATTTAGGGTGTTCAGTAACCTTGTGAAGATCCTTCTCTGGATTCTTCTTCAAATAATAGAACTCAAAGAGTTCTTTTCTCCTATGCCTGTCTGCACATCTACTTAATGCCCTCCTCGCATAGTGTCTTCTCACATAACATTCAGTAGTTATGCCCTCTCCTATGCACCCTATGCACCTTCTCAATGCCCTCTTAGAAGAGCTCTCAGAATCCTTAGTGATTATGGTTCTCCTTAAACTCACAACAGAGTTCTTCTGTGCACTCTGTGCCTATGCTCAGTGCCCTCCTAGAAGAGCCTTACAGAACTCCTCAGAGATTCTATCTGTAACTGTGTCTCTCATACACAACCTTACCTCCAAGGTATTCAACAACCTTGAGGTCTTCCTCCGAGCCAATGATTTCAGCTACTGTGCCCTCCTGGCACGCCTTTGTCTGAACTTGCAGAATTCATAAATGCACCCTCTGTGCACGACTATTAGAACCCGCAACGTTCTGTCACACCCTCCTGGTGTGAAACCTCAAATACCTCTAACGCTGAAATCAAACAATCCCTGCAAATGCATACCTAACATACATCTACAACATACGTTGAACATTCAAAGACATTCATTCAACACATAAATACTTGTAGGAAAAACTACTTCTATTTGTATTCATAAAAATGCCTCTTTACAAAGGTGTTTTGAGCACAAACTTCAATAGAGTCTAGGCTCCTTCTCAAATATCTCTCCCTTCTCTCTGTTATCTATCCTATGATCTCTATATCAATACAAAGAAGATATCTCTATCTTTTACACGAGGGGACTCTTTGAGATATTCCCTCCAATCTACCTACCCTATTCAATACCATTGAATGGGTTGTCTAGTCCAGAATCGGATCTAGATATCAGCCTTACAAACATTAAATGCCTCCTTCTCTACAGCCTATACAAAGCACAACCTCATGACTCACTAAACTACAACATTAATTACATTCAAAATTAAAATTTGAAATGAGGGTTGCGCCTCTTCCCATTGAATGTGTGCGCTGACGTGCACTGGCTGGCTGATGTGGAGAGATGCTCTTGCATCATACTCCTCGACTGCAAAATTCATGAGATCCTGCTCATGAGATTCCCATATTGGATGTTGAAATCCTCCTACATCCCAAAAAATCTTCTGGAGCCTCCTTGCCCCATCTCTCTGCTGCTACTGCGTTGCTGCTGCTGCTAATTTTTTTCCCAGCTTCTCCTTGCTGGCAGTCTCTGCTGACCCTAACGACAACTCCCTGATCTTCTCAATCACTTTGTCTAGCTGCTCCAGTGGATGGCCCTGTTCATGCAGTCTCCTCAGCTGCATTTTCTCTTTATCTGCTTAAAACCTCACTTGTTGGATGTGCATGCTCTGCATTATCACCCTTCTCTCCAGAGCTTCAATCTGTTCACACAGATCAACAAATCTCAAGCTGTCTGCCTCTTCTTATTCAGCTTTTGCAAGCTCCAATGTTGCAGTATTTTTAGCTTCTTGGCTGAAAATATTGAGCCACTCCTGAGAATGCTCATCGTCCTCTACTTGGGCAGCTTCTAATGTCCACTCCAACTCTTCTTTGACAGTCACAAATGGTTGTCTTTCTACTGTTGTTGTTGCTTCCTCTGCAACATAGATCTCTGCCTCCTTTGGGCTAAGTTGTAGGAATATTTCAATTCCCCCAATCATTATAAGATTTATCTGATCTTCCTTCTCTGTCAGCTCTCTGGGATGATTCGAACTCACCTCTAAGTCCATGAGACTCTCAGATAGCCTCATCTCTGTTCCCATGCCCACCTGGCAAATTGCGATTTTCTTGCTGCCCTCTTGGCAGTCGATGAGATCCTGCAGTGACCTCATCTCATTGCCCTCCTGGCAATGTGAAATTCCCTGGCTGTCCTCATGACAGTTTGTGAGACTCCGTAGTAATATCAACTCTTTTCCGTCCTAGAAATTAGGAATTTCTGGCCTGCCCTCCTGGCAGTCCTTGAGATCTTCATTTTATCCCAATTCATCTTCAACATCACTGAGATTTCTCCCAGTCTCTGGTTCACATACCTGAACCACTTCCTCAGGTCCGTCGAGGTTTTCAGCATGCCTCAACCATCCTCTTAACAGCCTACACTGTCCTCTATCCATCAACTCCTTGAATGGCCATTTTTCTTTCGTCTTCATGGGCCATTTGTATACCCATCTTGACTTGGCATTCTGCTGCATCTCAAATGCAAGTTCATCCATCCTTGCCCTCATCTCGGCAAGTTCTTCATCCCATTCATCTTTACTCATTAGCTTTAGGTCCTTCCTTCCAGCACTCATATATCCTTTAGTAGCCATCTTTCTCTTTATATGCCTGCCCTTCTGCAAAACATGTTGTTGTCACTCTGCAATGGTCATCTAAAGAGTTCTGAATACTCTATCTTCCTTTGCCTTCTCCTCGCTTCCCTTGCCTGAAATCTACAGACAAGATTGAAGCTCTGATACCACTTGATCAACAGAGACCCCTTCTAACCCTCTGGCCGAATTCCACTCACAGGATCGTTCATTCACTTCCCTGAGCCGAAGCAGCTCTTTGATTCCTCACTCGAATCTCAAATTCCTGATCCACAGGTCCTTCTCCTCTCTCGACCTCTCTGCACGTCTATGACTTTTTCCCCGACAAGAAACTGTATTTCGGGTTTCGTGACTTTCTATTTCCTGATGTCAAGAATCCTTGTCCTCTCGAACTCCCGAATTTTGAAATGGAGAAATGTTGAAACGACTTTATCAACAATTATCCCCCTAGGCTATGCCTTGATCCATGTGACCACTATCCCCGTGACCACAGTCTTATGTTGGGGCTTACTAATACGAGAGCCCGACCTCCTATCCTCTGGACTCCCGAAATGTCGACTCCCAAAAAGATGATGTGCTATTCTTTCCAGGTCTTCTCCTTTCGTGATTTTGGGTTTTCAAATGCCGAAATGCATGGATGCCTTGTCCTCGAAACTCCCAAAGTTCTGAATTCCAAAATCCCAATGGACTCTTCCTTTCGGGATTTTCCCCAAAATCCTAGATTGCTGCCACGTGTGCTACTATGATGGACGGTCCTCTTTGTTTCATGATTTGACGACTTGCGACCTCCTGTGACACAACCCTCTGTCAACTCAAATCCCCGATATCCGAAATACCGACGGACTCTCAATCTCTGCCACGTGTCCTCCATGAATGGATGGTCTAGATCTATTTCGAAACTTTGCTAGGAGCGAAGTCAAAATGATCGCCTCTGTAAGTCTCGATGTTTGAATCCCCAATGTGGGTGATCTCACGATAGGTGTCTTCCTCAATTAGATGACTGCGATCTATTTCGGGACTTTCACTGTGAAGCTTCCCGATCTCTCGTCATCAGGACTTCCGATATCCCAAACTCCGAAATCCTGATAAATCTACACTCTTCGGGACTTCCCCCCTCTGCTCACAAGGGTTAAACTCCATGGTTCTTCTGATAGATCCGACGACTATTGGCTATCTGAGTGAGATCCGATGGCTCACGATCTCCTCTTCTCCTATGTGCTCTTCTGCTGCTCTCTGGACGTAGAAACGTTCAACGGTCCAGATCCTTTTGGCAGATCTGATGGTAGTTGTGCTCCCTCCTGAGCTTCTGCACTCTCTTTCGGTGCTTGGAATATTTTCCAATTGCTAAAGACCTCGACCTTTGCCTTGTTTCTGCAAGCTCTTCAGCTTTGAGTCCCTCACCTGTGCACATAAAAACGCTACTCCTCCTAAGCTTTACTCTAAACTTATACCTTCCAAAGGACTTTCTCTCTCTATGGCCTTTGCAACCTCTTGCGGCCTGTGTGTGTAAAAGCACTTGCCCTCCTGAGCTTGGCCCTTTCGAATCCTCGAAGGGTTCTTTTGATTTTTGCTCTCCTTGCAGAGTCTTTGCACACAAAGTGCTATCTCTTCTGAGATTCCCCGTTACTCAGATCTCTTAAGGGGTTTTACCCTTCTTCCTTCTCCTGCAGATGGAGAAATATGATGCTCTCCTAGCTATCCTTTACTCAAGCAACCTATTGCTGAGTATTTAGGGTGTTCATTAACCTTGTGAAGATCCTTCTCCAGATTCTTCTTCAAATAACAAAACTCAAAGAGTTCTTTTCTCCTGTGCCTGTTTGCACATCTACTCAATGCCCTCCTGGCATAGTGTCTTCTCATAGAACATCCAACAGTTCTACCCTCTCCTATGCACCCTATGCACCTGCACAATGCCCTCTTGGCATAGCTCTCAGAATCCTTAGTGATTCTGGTTCTCCTTGAACTCACAGTAGAGTTCTTCTGTGCACTATGTTCCTGTGCTCAATGCCCTCCTAGAAGAGCCTTACATAACTCCTCAAAGATTCTGTCTGCAACTCTGTCTCTCATACACAACCTTACCTCCAAGGTATTTAGAAACCTTGAGGTCTTCCTTTGAGCCAATGATTTTAACTACTGTGACCTCCTGCCACGCCTTTGTCTAAACCCGTAAAATTCAAAAATGCACCCTTTGTGCACGGCTATCAGAACCCGTAGCATTCTATCACACCCTCCTGGTGTGAAGCCTCAAATACCTCTAACCCTGAAATCAAACAACCCCTACAAATGCATACCTAACATACATCTACAACATACGTTGAACATTCAAAGACATTCATTCAACACAGAAATACTTGCAGGAAAAACTGTTTCTGTTTGTATTAATAAAAATGCCTCTTTACAAAGGTGTTTTGAGCATGAACTTCAACAGAGTCTCGTCTCCTTCTCAAATCTCTCTCCCTTCTCTCAGTTCTCTGTCCTATGATCTCTATATCGATACAAAGAATATCTCTCTATATTTTACATGAGGGGACTCTTTGAGCTCTTCCCTCCAATCTACCTACCCTATTCAATTACATTGAATGGGCTGTCTAGTTGAGAATTGGATCTAGATCTCGGCCTTAAAAACATTAAAGGCATCCTTATGTACATCCTGTGCAAAGAACGACCTCATGGATCAACAACCTACAACATTAATTACATTCAAAATTCAAATTTGAAATGAGGGTTGCGCCTCTTCCCATTGAATGTGTGCACTAACGTGGGCTTCCTAGCTGGCTGACTGACATGGAGAGATGCTCCTGCATCATACTCCTCAGCTGCAAAATTCATGAGCTCCTACTCATGAGCTTACCATATCAGCTGTTGAAATCCTACTGGATCCCAAACAATCTTCTAGAGCCTTCTTTCCCTATCTCTCTGTTGTTGTTGTTGCTTCTTCTACTACTGTGCTTCTACTGCTGCTACTTTTCTGCCCAACTTCTCCTTGTTGGTAGTCTCTGCTGACCTTAACATCAGCTCCCTGATCTTCTCGATCACTTTGTCCAACTGCTCCAGTGGCTGGCCCTGTTCATGCAGTCTCCTCAGCTGCATTTTCCCTTCATCTTCTTCCAACCTCACTTGTTGGAGGTGCATGCTCTACATTATCACCCTTCTCTCTAGGGCTTCAATCTGTTCACACAGATCAATAAAGCTCAAGTTGTTTGCCTCTTCTTCTTCAACTTCTACAAGCTCCAATGTTGCAGTATTTTCAACTTATTGGCTGAAAATATTGAGCCACTCCTTAGAATGCTCATCTTCCTCTGCTTGGGTAGCTTCTAATGTCTGATCCAACTCTTCTTTGACAGTCACAACTGGTTGTTTTTCTACTACTATTGTTGCTTCCTCTGTAACATAGATTTTTTCCTCCTCTGGGCTAAGTGGTAGGAATATTTCAATTCCCCAATCATTAGAATATTTCTCCGATCTTCCTTCTCTGTCAGCTCCTCGGGCTGATATGAACTCACCTCTGAGTTCATGAGACTCTCAGATAGCCTCATCTCTGTTCCCATGCACACCTAGAAAATTGGGATTTTCCTCCTGCCCTCCTGGTAGTCCATGAAATCTCAGAGTGGCATCATCTCATTTCCCTCCTAGCAATGTGAAATTCCCTGGTTGTCCTCATGACAGTCTATGAGACCCCATAGTAATATCAACTCTTTTCCCTCCTGGCAATTAGGAATTTCTGGGCTTCCCTCCTGACAGTCCTTGAGATCTTTAACTGATCCCGATTCATCTTCAGCATCACTGAGATTTCTCCCAGTCTCTAGTTCACATACCTGAACCACTTCCTCAAGTCTGTCGAGGTTTTCAGCATGCCTCAACCATCCTCTTAACATCCTACATTTTCCTCTAGCCATCAACTCCTTGACTAGCCATTTTTCTTTCATCTTCATGGGCCATTCGTATACCCATCTCGACTTGGTGTTTTGCTGCTTCTCAAATGTAGGTTCATCCATCCTTTCCCTCATCTCGACAATTTCTTCATCCCATTCAGCTTTACTCATTAGCTCTAGGTCCTTCCTTCTAGCACTTGTATATCCTTTAGTAGCCATCTTGTTGTTTATCTTCCTACCCTCCTGGAAAACTTGTTACTATCACTCTGCAACGGTCATCTAAAGAGTTCCCAATACTCTGTCTTCCTTTGCCTTCTCCTCACATCCCTTGCCTGAAATCTACAGACAAGATTCAAGCTCTAATACCACTTGATCGATATATACCCCTTCTAACCCTCGGGCCGAAGTCCTCTCACAGGATCGTTCATTCACTTCCTCGAGCTGAAGTGGCTCTTTGATTCCTCACTAGAATCTCAAATTCCTGATCCATAGGTCCTTCTCCTGTTATGACCTCTCTGCACGTCTGTGACTTTTTCCCCAACAAGAAATTGTATTTCAGGTTTCGGGACTTTCTATTTCCTGATGTCAAGAATCCTTGTCCTCTCGAACTCCCGAAATGCTGAAACGGCTTTATCAGCAACTAGCCCCCTCGGCTATGCCTTAGTCCAAGTGACTACTATCCCCGTGACCACAGTCCTATGTCGGTAATTACCAATACGAGAGCCCGACCTCCTATCCTCTGGACTCCCGAAATGTCGACTCCCGAAAAGCTGATGTGTTATTCTTCCCTGGCCTTCTCCTTTCACGATTTCAGGTTTGCAAATGCTGAAATGCATGGATGCCTTGTCCTCGAAACTCCCGAAGTTCTGAATTTTGAAATCCCGATGGACTCTTCCTTTCGAGATTTTCCCCAAAATCCTAGATTGTTTCCATGTGTCCTCCTACGATGGATGGTCCTCATCATTTCGCGATTTTGCGACTTGCAACCTCCTGTGAAACAACCCTCTATCAACTCGAATCCCCGATATCCAAAATACCGATGGACTCTTGATCTCTGCCACGTATCCTCCAAGGATGGATGGTCCAGATCTATTTCGGGACTTCTCCAGGTGCGAAGTCAAAATGATCACCTCTGTGAGTCCCGGTGTCTGAATTCCCCATGTGGGTGATCTCGTGACACGTGTCCTCCTTAATTGGATGACTACGATCTATTTTGGGACTTTCACTATGAAGCTTCCCGATCTCTCGTCATTAGGACTTTCGATATCCTGAACTCCGAAATCCTGATAATTCTACACTCTTTGGGACTTCCCCCCTCTTATCACAAGGGTTAAACTCCACACTTCTTTTGACAGATCCGACGGCTATCCATTGTCCGAGTGAGATCCGATGGCTCACAATATCCTTTTCTCTTGTGCGCTCTTTTGCTGCTCCTTGGACATAGAAACTTTCAATGGTCCAGATCCTTTTGGTAGATCCAACAACAGCTGTTCTCCCTCCTGAGCTTCTGCACTCTCTTTCGGTGCTTGGAATATTTTCCAAGTGCTAAAGGCCTCGACCTTTGCCTTCGTTTTGTGAGTTATTCAACTTTGAGTCCCTCGCATGTGCGCTTAAAAACGTTGCTCCTCCTGAGCTTTACTCTAAACTTAGACCTTCCAAAGGATTTTCTCTCTCTGCCCTCTGCAACCTCTTGCGGCCTATGTGTGTAAAATCACTCGCCCTCCTGAGCTTGGCCCTTTCGAATCCTTGAAGGGTTCTTTTGACTTCTGCTCTCCTTGCAGAGTCTTTGCACACAAAGTGCTATCTCTTTTGAGATTCCCCGTTACCCAGATCTCTTAAGGGATTTTACCCTTTTTCCTTCTCCTGTAGATGGAGAAGTATGATGCCCTCCTGGCTATCCTCTACTCAAGCAACCTATTGCTGAGTATTCAGGGTGTTCAATAATCCTATGAAGATCCTTCTCTCGATTCTTCTTCAAATAACAGAACTCAAAGAGTTATTTTCTCCCGTGTCTGTCTGCACATCTACTCAATGCCCTCCTAGCAGAGTGTCTTCTCACAGAACATCCAACAGTTTTTCCCTCTCCTATGCACCCTAATCGCCTGCTCAATGCCCTCTTGGCATATCGCTTAGAATCCTTAGTGATTCTGGTTCTCCTTGAACTCACAGCTGAGTTCTTCTGTGCACTTTGTGCCTGTGATAAATTCCCTCCTGGTAGAGCCTTACAGAACTCCTCAGAGATTCTGTCTGCAACTGTGTCTCTCATACACAGCCTTACCTCCAAGGTATTCAACAACCTTGAGGTCTTCCTCTAAGCCAATGATTTCAGCTACTGTGCCCTCCTGGAACGCCTTTTCCTGAACCCGTAGAAGTCAGAAATGCACCCTCTGTGCATGGCTATCAGAACCCCCAACGTTCTGTCACACCCTCCTGGTGCGAAGCCTCAAAGAACTCTAACCCTGAAATCAAACAACCCCTGAAAATGTATACCTAACATACATCTACAACATACGTTGAACATTCAAAGACATTCATTCAACACAGAAATACTTGCAAGAAAGACTGCTTCTGTTTGTATTAATAAAAATGCCTCTTTACAAAGGTGTTCTGAGGACGAACTTCAACAGAGTCTCGGCTCCTTCTCAAATATCTCTCCCTTCTCTTGATTCTCTATCCTATGATCTCTATATCGATTTAAAGAAGATCTCTCTATCTCTTACATGAGGGGACTCTTTGAGCTCTTCCCTCCAATCTACCTACCCTATTCAATTACATTGAATGGGCTGTCTAGTCGAGAATCAAATCTAGATCTCATCCTTACAAAAATTAAAGGTCTCTGTATCTACAGCTTGTGCAAAGCACGACCTTATGGCTCAACAACCTAGAACATTAATTACATTCAAAATTCAAATTTGAAATGAGGGTTGTGCCTCTTCCCATTGAATGCATGCGCTGAAGTGCGTTGGCTAGCTGACATTGAGAGATGCTCCTGCATCATACTCCTCAGCTACAAAATTCATGAGCTCCTACTCATGACCTTCCCATCTCGACTATTGAAATCCTCCTAGATCCCAAACAATCTTCTGGAGCCTCCTTGCCTCGTCTCTCTGCCGCTGAAGCTACCTCTTATGCTATCGCGCTACTGCTGCTACTGCTTTTCTGCCCAACTTCTCCTTACTGGTAGTCTCTTCTGACCCTAACATCAGCTCCCTGATATTCTCGATCACTTCATCTAGCTACTCCAGTCGTTGGCTCTGTTCATGCAGTCTCCTCAGCTGCATTTTCTGTTCATCTTCTTCCAACCTCACCTGTTGGATGTGCATGCTCTGCATTATCACCCTTCTCTCCAGGGCTTCAATCTGTTCACACAGATAAAAAAATCTCAAGCTGTCTGCCTCTTCTTCTTCATCGTTTGCAAGCTCCAATGTTGCAGTCTTTTCAGCTTCCTAGCTGAAAATATTGAGCCACTACTCAAAATGCTCGTCTTCCTCTGCTTGGGCAACTTCTATTGTCTGCTCCAACTCTTCTTTGACAGTCATAGCTAGCTGTCTTTCTACTACTGTTGTTTCTTCTTGTTCAACACAAATCTTTGCCTCCTCTGGGCTAAGTGGTAGGAATATTTCAATTCCCCTAATAATTATAATATTTCTCTGATCTTCCTTCTCTGTCATCTCCTCAGGCTGATTCAAACTCACCTTTAAGTCCATGAGACTCTCAGATAGCCTCATCTCTGTTCCCATGCCCACCTGGAAAATTGGGATTTTCCTATTGCCCTCCTGACAATCCATGAGATCCCGCAGTGACCTCATCTCATTGCCCTCTTGGCAATGTGAAATTCCCTGGATGTACTCATGACAGTCTGTGAGACCCCGCAGTAATCTCAACTCTTTTCCCTCCTGGCAATTAGGAATTTCTAGGATGCCCTCCTGGCAGTCCTTGAGATCTTCAGCTGATCCCAATTCATCTTCAGTATCATTGAGATTTATCCCAGTCTCTGGTTCACATACCTGAACCACTTCCTCAGGTCCGTCGAGGTTTTTAGCATTCCTCAACCATCCTCTTAACAACCTACAGTGTCCTCTAGCCATCAACTCCTTGACTGGCCATTTTTCTTTCGTCTTCATGGGCCATTCATATACCCATCTCGACTTGGTGTTCTACTGCATCTCAAATGCAAGTTCATCCATCCTTGCCCTCATCTCGGAAAGTTCTTCATCCCATTCAGCTTTACTCATTAGCTCTAGGTCCTTCCTTCCAACACTCATATATCCTTTAGTATACATCTTGCTCTTTATCTACCTGCCCTCCTCGAAAACATGTTGTTGTCACTCTGCAATGGTCATCTATAGAGTTCCCAATACTTTGTCGTCCTTTGTCTTCTCCTCACTTCCCTTGCCTGAAATCTACAGAAAAGATTCAAGCTCTGATACCACTTGATCGATGCAGACCCCTTCTGACCCTTGGGCCAAATTCCACTCATAGGATCATTCATTCACTTCCCAGAGCCGAAGTGACTCTTTGATTCCTCACTGGAATTTCAAATTCTCGATCCATAGGTCCTTCTCCTGTCACAACCTCTCTGGACGTCTATGGCTTTTCCCCAACAGGAAATTGTATTTTGGGTTTTGGGACTTTTTATTTCTCGATGTCAAGAATCCTTGTCCTCTCGAATTCCCAAATTTTGAAATGTCGAAATGTCGAAACAACTTTATCAGCAATTATCCCCCTGGGCTATACCTTGGTCCATGTGACCACTATCCCCGTGACCACAGTCCTATGTTGGGGATTACCAATATGAGAGTCTGACCTCCTATCCTCTAGACTCCCGACATGTCGACACCCGAAAAGCCGATGTGCTATTCTTCTTGTGTCTTCTCCTTTCGCAATTTTGGGTTTTCAAATGACGAAATGCGTGGACGCCTTGTCCTCGGAACTCCCAAAGTTCTGAATTCTAAAATCTCGATGGACTCTTCCTTTCAGGATTTTCCCTGAAATCCTGGATTGCTACCACATGTCCTCCTATGATGGACAGTCCTCATTGTTTTGCGATTTCGCGACTTGCTACCTCCTGTGACACAACCCTCTGTCAACTCGAATCCCCGATATCCGAAATACTGACGGACTCTCGATCTCCTCCATGTGTCCTCCATGGATGGACGGTCTAGACCTATTTGGGGACTTCACCAGGTGTGAAGTCAAAATGCTTAGCTCTATGAGTCTCGGTGTTCGAATCCTCAATGTGGGTGATCTCACGACACGTGTCCTCCTCAATTGGACGATTGTGATCTATTTCGGGACTTTCACTATGAATCTTCCCGATCTCTCGTCATCGGGACTTCCAATATCTCGAACTCCAAAATCCCAATAACTCTACACTCTTCATGACTTCCCCCCTCTGCTCACAAGGGTTAAAATCCACGCTTCTTATGACATATCCAACGGCTATCGGCTGTCTAAGTGAGATCCGACGGCTCACAATCTCCTCTTCTCCTCTATGCTCTTCTGTTGCTCTCTGGACGTAGAAACTTTCAACGGTCTAGATCTTTTCGGTAGATCCAATAATAGCTATAATCCCTCCTGATCTTCTGTTCTCTCTTTCGGTGCTTGGAAGATTTTCCAAGTCCTAAAGGCCTTGACCTTTGCCTTATTTCTACGAGCTCTTCAGCTTTGATTCACTCGCCTGTGCGCATAAAAATGCTACTCCTCCTGATCTTTACTCTAAACTAAGACCTTCCAAAGGATTTTCTCTCTCTCCAGCCTCTGCAACCTCTTGCGGCCTGTGTGTGTAAAATAACTCGCCCTCCTGAGCTTGGCCCTTTCGAATCCTCAAAGGGTTCTTTTGACTTCTGCTCTCCTTGTAGAGTCTTTTAACACAAAGTGCTATCTCTTCTGAGCTTCCCCGTTACTCAGATATCTTAAGGGGTTTTACCCTTCTTATGTCTCTTGCAGATGGATAAATATGATGCCCTCCTGGATATCCTCTACTCAAGCAACCTATTGCTAAGTATTTAGGGTGTTCAGTAACCCTGTGAAGATTCTTCTCTGGATTCTTCTTCAAATAACATAACTCAAAGAGTTTTGTTCTCCTGTGCCTGTCTGCACATCTACTCAATGCCCTCTTGGAAGAGTGTCTTCTCATAGAACATCCATCAGTTCTTCCCTCTCCTATGCACCCTATGCACCTGCTCAATGCCCTCTTGGTAGAGCTCTCAGAATCCTTATTGATTCTGGTTCTCCTTGAACTCACAATAGAGTTCTTATGTGCACTCTGTGCCTGTGCTCAATGTCCTCCTGGCAAAGCCTTACAGAACTCCTCAGAGATTCTGTCTACATCTTTGTATCTCATACACAACCTTACCTCCAAGGTATTCAACAACCTTGAGGTATTCCTCTGAGCCAATGATTTCAGCTACTGTGCCCTCCTGACACGCCTTTGTTTGAACCCGCATAATTCATAAATGCACCCTCTGTGCACGGCTATCAGAACCCGCAACATTCTGTCACACCTCCTGGTGTGAAGCCTCAAAGACCTCTAACATTGAAATCAAAAAACCCCTGCAAATGCATACCTAACATACATATACAACATACGTTGAACATTCAAAGACATTCATTCAACATAGAAATACTTGCAGTGAAAACTGCTTCTATTTGTATTAATAAAAATGCCTCTTTACAAAGGTGTTCTGAGCATGAACTTCAACAGAGTCTAGGCTCCTTCTCAAATATCTCTCCCTTCTCTCGGTTCTCTATCCTATGATCTCTATATCGATACAAAGAAGATCTCTCTATCTTTTACATGAGGGGACTCTTTGAACTCTTCCCTCCAATCTACCTACCCTGTTCAATTACATTGAATGGGCTGTCTAGTCTAGAATCGGATCTAGATCTCAACCTTACAAACATTAAAGGCCTCCTTATCTACAACCTGTGCAAATGACGGCCTGATGGCTCAATAGCCTACAACATTAATTACATTCAAAATTCAAATTTGAAATGAGGGTTGCGCCTCTTCCCATTGAATGTGTGCGCTGACGTGGGCTGACTGGCTGGCTGGCTGACATGGAGAGATGCTCCTGCATCCCATAATTTATCCAACAAAATTTCATTTAGTTCCTCTCGAGTCTTTAGAATTATTTCGTTATCTTCTCTCACTATTTTTAGTTCTTCTCTTAGATCCGTTACTGTCTTTATAATTTCTGAATTGCTATCATTATTCAGATCCACCCAGAGATGTCCATCACCAACATTCCCTTGTTCAGGATTCTCTTGATGAGGTTATTCTCCCTAAGTCTCAGGTACTTCTGTCATTTTCCTGCAAAATCAAAGTATTTTTCTTCCTAGAGGTAAGAATAAAATCAAAACAATTTAACATGCTAGATTTTTGCTGTGATAAATCCCATAAAAAGGCCAAGAGTTGTAACCTACAACTCTGATACCATTATGTCACAAACCTTAATTTCCAATCCATTTATATATATATAGTTATTCAATCATAATAATATATTTTACTTCTCTTCCTTCGGAAGTTCTTACCACCTAAGTTATATTATCTTATACTATAATGAGATGAACAACTCATTACTTAACATTATAATTCTAAAGGTTATCCTAAGTCTTATTCCAGTACTTGATAACCTATATTTCTGATTTCACTAAGTTTCCATATTCTATTGTTATATTTATAACCATTACGAATTGAGGACAAGATCGATATTATATATATATAATAATATTACAATGGTTATTTATTTTTGTAGCCCACTTATGGATAACATTCCCTCTCGACTCTATATGCTTGTTAACATAACTTTAAATCATATCATACTTTATATGCATATGAAGTTTTATATTATATAGTCCTTGTTAAAGTAACTCATAGAAAATGTCAATCAATATATATATATATATATATATATATATATATATATATATATATATACAAACTATTTTATTGTCTCGTCATACATTATCGGGTTTTAATTTACAACATATGTTAATACAGGTTTTAATATACGATGGTTTTCCATATACATCACATATTAATACTAGTTTCATTATACATTAACATTGATTCCTTTATATTGTTCAGTGTTAACATTTGGCATGAGTAATTGTCTAGTTTTACGAGGAGATTAAACTCGTAATTGGTACCATTACTTAATTGAATTTCCCACCAACTTTCCTTCATTAACTAACATATCATACGGTGTATTTATCATGCAACGCACTTGCATGTGCCACATGTGGGTTACCATCTAGAGACAAGTTTTTCTTGGCATTTTTCCTGAGAAAGTACACGCGTAGGGTCATATCATTTCCAAGAGTTAGGTTTCTTGTCGGAGCCTTTACCCTTCCGATCTCTACTTGATTTGGCTCACTTCACACTTCTCATTTTTTTTTTCTCTTCCCCGTGTTTTACTCAGAGGTTTTAAGGTTTTCATAGGACTCTCTCATTTAATTTTTAGAGTTACTTGAGTTACATTATGGGAGTTTGATGTTCCAGAACTTTACTTGTTTTTATGGTGGGATTATTACTTGAGTTATAGGCGTTCATAGCATCACTGGATTTCAGTTGGTTGTGTTGTCCCTAAGATAGTAAAATCTTACTAACCTATTTACTTGTTTTGTTTCTCTATAAATTTTTATTATCTAAGCCATTAGTTCGCGGTGGTGGGTAATCGTTAATTCACTGACTCTGTTTAAATGTCTCTGCGACATTTTCCATAACTAACTTCTTGTTTATGTGTATGTCTATTATATAATGTTTAGCGTTGTATTATGGTCGCGAAAATATTTCTCTTCCCATTAGCCTTTGGTCAAAATGGTTTTCCCTTAGACTCAGGGACTTATCATGCAAGCCCCATTATTCCATGAAATCTCTGGTCTGAAGAACCTATTCAAATCGTTTATTTAACTTGAACTTATTTAGGACTCATGAATGTTGTGTTCGCACAAAGTAGTAATTATTCTCTAGTTTATATTCTGTAATATCTTCGTAAACATTTTATACACTTACTCTCAAGCAATTAACTAATGATGGGTCCTTCTTATTGCTTGCGACGGTACCCATCATCCATTTGAAAACCCTATACAATCGAGTGCAGTTCAAGTGACGGATGGATATACAAGGGAATTATGTTCATCCATGGTAAGTTAGTTTTTTCATTTGTATATATAACTTTTTTTTTCCTAAATAAGTTCGTATAGCATCCTAACTTGTTCGTTGTTATTGTACAGGTATCGGGGAAGTTGGTAACATGGAGATTCAGGAATACCTTTTCTTATAAAGGTATTCGAGTTCCATTTTGGGTTATATATAGTTGTTAGTTAAGTCTCTGGTTCACTTACCATCGTTTCCTTTGTTGGCTGTAATAGTCAATACTCGTTAGATTTTGTTTAATATGTAATGATTTCGTTTTGAATATATGCATAGTGTATTTTACTAAACTCTGTAACGATTTCCTTTCAAATACATGCAGAGTGTATCTTTTAGAACCCTATTTGAATCTGTAATAATTCCTTTTCCAATTATATACATTGAACATTGGTTAATCTGTATCGATTCCTTTCCAGTTGTATACATTTTATTTCGATGGACCCTATAATGATTCCTTTTAGTTATATACATTGTATTTGTTGAAAACTTTTTTCTCTTCCATACAAGTTTCTTATTCAACTAAATCCTTACAAGTTTCCCATCCCCATAATTCTATCCCTTCCTATAACCACATGATGACCCATGCTAGGATTCCAACTCAACCAATTTGTAATCAAATGTACAAACTTTAAAAGACTGTTCCATATTTTTGATGCCAAATGGTTATGAAAAGTGGTTGATCTGAACCATTTTTTGACTGTAATTAAAGGGAGATACTTATCCTTTATTAATTTTTTCCATATTCCTTCCTTTGTTAAAACTCACCAAAGAGTCATCACTGCCAATGCTTTGCTGAAAAAAAAAGATATTATGAAATCCCCAACCATCGTTTCATTTTGGTCGAGCTAGAGTCTCCCAACGACATAGATGGTAATGATTCGAATCACCAATACCATTCCAAAGAAAATTATAAAGTAATTTTCTTAACTTTTTTAGTATGGAGAGCGGAATTGAAGTGAGAGATAACCAATATACGGGTTGACTTTCCAAAACGGACTTGCAAAGTGTATACCTACCACCCAAGGAAAGCCACCTGTAGCTCCAATGATTAATCTTCTTTTCCACTTTTGTCAATAGCCATAACCAGTCTTCAAAATTTTTGTAATCCTGCCTTTAAGAAGTATCCGATATATTTGAATAACATAGAGAGATCCGTGAAATTATATGGGAGGATAAGCATGAAAGAAGAAAGGTCTATCTTCGATAGTCCTAAATAATGCATTGTCAAATTTAATGAATTTACCTTCAAACTTGAAGCCAAACAAAACATTTTTATGAGACTCTCAATATCCTTCCATTTTTGCACTGAAGCATTTGTCAGAAGTAATACATCATCAACAAAAAAAAGGTGTAGGATTTTTGTAAGTCTGGAAACTTTGATTCCTTTTAAGACTCCTTACTATTGGATTGATTTTAATAACAAGATCAAAATATCCATCACCAGAATAAACAAAAAAGGTGACAGAGGGCACCCCCGTCGAAGTCCTCTACCACTTCTGAAAAAATTTGTGGCCTCCCCATTAATTAAAATTGCAAAGGACGTAGAATCCACACATGCCATAATCCAGTTTGTAATTTGTGTTCCAAACCCCACTTGAATTAAAATCAATCTAAGTAAATCCCAATTAATGAAATCGTAAGCTTTTTGAAGGTCTAGCTTTAGAATGAGTTCTTTTAAATTTTTCTTTTTAATACTGTGTATGCACTCATGTGTTGTTCCAATTGAATCATGGATATGGCATCCTTCCAGGAAGCCCAGTTGCTTGCCGATAGAGCCTTTGATAAAATTGGTTTAATATGAATCACTATTATTTGGAAATGACTTTATAAACCAGGTTGCACAAAGAAATAGGTCTGTAATCCCCATAGTTTATTGGTTTATTGAATTTGGGGATCAAATCTAGAAAAGTAGAATTTATGCTTCTTGGAATGCACCCACTAGATCGAGCTTCCTCCACCATCGCCAGAAGGTCCTCACTCACTAAATCAAATAAATGTAAGAAAAAATCCGTCGTCCAACCATCAAGCCCTGGACTTTTGTCTTTTTTAAACAGGGATAAAACCATATTTAATTCTTTAAAAGAGACTGGCTTATAGATATCTCTCGCTTCATCATCATTTATCATTCTTGTAAAGATACCCGCCACCCCAACCTATTCTTTTGTGTGAGAATTGTCTTGAGTTTTAAAGAAATTATTGAAGTAATTCTTTGCCTCCATGTTTATCACCTTCTGGCCTTTATGTATAATCCCAGTGTCATCACAGATCTCCCATATATGTTTTCTATTTATGCTTTGATTAGCATACTGATGAAATAACTTGGTATTTTAATCTCTACCTTGAACCCAAATAGCCCGACTCCAAAGTCGCCACAAGTCCTCTTGTGCTTTTAGAAGCTAATTCCTCTCTAATTCCACCTTTATGAGATTAGACTCCACCTCTGGCAGAATAGAACCATTTGATAACAACTGCAAATGTTGTTTTATATTTTCTTCCAAGTTCTCCAGTACTTTTAAATCTCGGTCCTTAGACTATTTTGCCTAGCTTTTAGTATAAGTTTTTAGGTCCTTTAACTTCCATAATAGACGACGTTGGCAATCTCCTTCCAATAAATATTTATGATAGCTCCATAGTTTATGAACCATACTATTGTAAACATCGTCTAAAATCCAATGTGCATTAAATTTGAAGGGAAATGTGTTACGCATTATTTTGGTCACCCTGATGATGGTTACATAAACATGTGTTCAGGTTTCCAATATAATCTTTTTCCTAAGAAAAGAAACCTCTTTCCACCCTTGCAAGATGTATTTTTGGAAGGCCACCGCAGGCAGCTCCCTTTACACAATGCGGAAATCCCTAATTTCCACATGCTACATTATAGCCAATCTGCGGGATTTCCACATGCTACTGTATGGGCAGGTCGCGACGATGCTTTAAAACTAAAATAGGAAATAAGTTCTAGCAGCTTCTAGAAGTGGAATCTTCTAAAAATATGAGGTGGCGTCTGTATGGTTACGATCCTACTGAATTCTCTGATTTGATGGGATCATCCTCATTTCTTTAACCACTTCAGCTTCTCCTATATAATGATAGGCTTCTGATGGAAAAGGTTAGAGGTAAAAGCATAAATAAGCATAAATATTGAGAAAGAATAGGCTGAAGACTGTGAATAATCTTATTTCAAGTGATGCTTGAGGTCCCCATTCATCCATCAAGTTTTTGAGAGAAGTATTCATCCAAAAGGTCGAAGCAAATGTATGTGTGTGTCAGAATGAAGGGCCACTGAAAGGGAACTTGCGACATCAAGGCAATTCGATTGTATCTTCTACCTTTCATTAATATAATACGGTGGCATGTCTCTTTCCCATAAAATAATTGATATTTTATTACATGACTCCTTGATCTCATGTTTAGGTTATCATTGAATTTTGCTATTTCTAACTCACGTTGATCGATTTGTGTTATTACAGATCTGATCTCATAGGAGAATTGGAGCAAGTAGGATCAACAAAGACATAAGGAAGCGATTCAGAAGGTATGTTATCTATTCCTCTTTTGGTAATTAAATTCAATGATCATAATCTAGGGAAAGCGCATTGTTCCATCTTGTTTTGTTTTAGATCCAAGTGGATCCAGGGGGATTAGTTCATGTTCGCATCTACCGATTTACCTGTTAACAAAATTGGTGACTCTTCTGGGGAAAGTACACCTTGATTGTGGTTTTTCATTGGCCATTTTCTTATAGCCTATATTTTACATTCTATTTCAGTCTCTGAGTCTATGGGAGATCCAATTAGACTCACTGGGTTTAAAATTTTCCTGATACCCTTTATCTTTTTCCAAAATTTTCTATTTTATGGAATGCGGCTGCACTGCACCCTATTGGTAGCCCACATAAACCTTCCATTTCCTCACCCTAGTGGTTTGTTTCAGTATGGGATTTCTGCGACCTGCATGACTATTGTCTTGCGGAAATCACTCATTTATGCACTGGGTTATACTTTCTTCCCGTGGTGGCGTTTGAAAATTTTCTTGGATTGGGTCTTGACCTCTACTATTGCCCAGTTTCTGTTTCAGTCAGCTGGAAAAAGATTTTGTATACCTGTTCTTGAATGCTTCTGATTGTTTCAACTTGATCTTGATTGATTTTGAATATCGAACACCTCTCTTTTGGTCTTTTTCGATCTTTGTTTTGGTCGACAAGGATATAATCTCTAGATTTGAGTCCAAGTGCTTGCTCGATCAAAGATCCTATTTTGGGTTTGAATTTGTAAGTTGATTACATCTTCTGGATTGCTTAATGATCAGAAAAACATTTCTTGCTCACATTTGAAGAAACCTTTTCTTGTCATTTTGTGTTTTTATCTTCATTGAAAGATCGATTTGGGTGTTTGTTGAGTATTTTATTTTCATTGGTTGCTTACCTTTTCTTAGTTCCATCCATATTTTTTGGTTTCTAAAAAAAATAAATTAAAGTCTTTTTCTTTTAAGCAATCATTTATTCAGAAAATATTGGCATTAAAATATTGAAAGAGAACGAATGGTGAATTTACATTGTCAATGATTGTTTGGTATTATATTTAAAAAGGGAATTGTACATTGTAGTTGGCATTGTTCCAGAAAACTTATTTTTCCCTATTGTAGATAGAATTCATCAAACGAAAGTTTGTATCATTCATTTCTATTTACGCATTGTTGGGTCAAAGTCTTACACAACATTGGTTTCATTCATATCTCCCTCTTGAGCAACAACAGTCTTTAATAATGTTGCGAAACTTTAAAATTCAACTAGTAACATTTTCTAGGTCTCTTTCACACCAACATTAGCTAGGATAGAGCTTTGGAATAGGTAGTGAGACACACTCTCCAAAGCACAAAACGCACAACAATATCTTGTGATAGGGAGTGTCAAATTCCATTTGAAACATTTTATCCTGGGAAGCCCTTCTCACACAAGGGTCAAATCTGAGGTCGCATTGAGATTGACAGAGTTACTCACCCTTCTTTGTTGATCTTGGTGTAGATATTGCACGTATTATAGGGGTCTCTTGAAGGTATACCCACAATGATGACTGGAAGCCTCTCAAGTTGATTTCGGGCTAGATACTTTTCCCTTGCATGTGGATCGGACTATCGATTATTTCCCCAAGCATCATTGTTGTTTGTGGTAACTTTAATAGCCTATCTTCTTAGAGTCTTACACAAGGTGACTGTGGAGGGGTAAGTCTTCACAGTACCTGGAATCAATGTTGGTCTGACTCACTCGAGCTCCCTGGAGGGTATACCCATGATTATGTGTGGGAAATTGCACCAGGGTGTAAGTCTATTAAGAAGGTCATTAATGTAACTTTTCCACCTTAGCCCAACCCCTTCTTGTCTCAACGTCGTGACGTTGGATTTCATCACCAACTAGTGACTTCAGAGTAAGAAGGTCTTGTTTTCTTGGTTTTGATTCCTATACTTTTACTAGCGCTTTCTGTTTGTTTACATAAGTTGGCAATTGAGTTTCTTGTGTAAAATATTTAGCTTTGCCAACATTGACCCTCCACGCTGTTCACGTAGAATGAAAGGACTACCCCCAGAATATCTGGGAGGTTCTCAACCCTTGCCTACCAACCCATTGGAGGACTCTCCTCAATAGAGTGAGGTCCAAGACACTTCCACTCCACAAGTGGAAGGCCCTGATTCTCTAGAGACTTCTTGAATTCCTCACAGTTCCGAGAGACGTATTCTTTGGGTAAATTCTTCTAGAGATATTATTGTTGAAAGTTCTGGAGTACGAACAGGACCGTACATAGGCCCTGAAGGTCAGGATCCTTTTTGGTCTCCTCACATTTCGAGACAGGATCTTTTCGGCCTCAGCACAAGTGCCGATATCTTTGTTGAGTACAAGCTGTCTGAAAAATCTTATATAGAACGAAATATCATTACGACTGCCTACTTGTTCGATGGTTCTGACACCCCATCGGTGGATCCCAACTCGACCATCCCCCTTTAGACACCCCATTCTACAATGGTCCCAAATACTACGACTATTCCCACCAGGAATACGATGGCTAGCCAAGCCCCCATTGGCACACTGCTTTTGCCCAGACTCACCCCAACACTTCCTCCGGGATATCATGCATTGAATGCTCCTATTCCTGTTCCTACACAAGTCCCATCCAGAATTCCTGGCATTTCCACTCCTTATGGGTACAATCTTGTTCCTGGTTTTATTTCAACAATTCCTCGGCCAACTTCCAGAGGGTCTCTTCCATCCCCTATCGAAGGAACCGACCTAGTGGCACCACCCAATATTTCTCACCTAATTACCAGATTTTTGTTGGTAGACAATTTCACCCTGGAGGCCAAACGCAGTCCCCTTTTGGAGGTCAAATCCCAATTGGGATGCAAACCCTGATTGGAGGGCAACCCCCACCTACCCCACCCTATGGAAAAAACATACCTGCAGCCTTGGCCCAGTATTGGAACTATCTTATCCAAAATAATCCTCAATCGACTGGGGGGAAACAACTTCAAGCTAGCTCTTTCATACCCCCTAGTACAGTCCAACCATATCCAGGTCCGTTCAATCCCATTTGGGGCTTGAACGCTCGACCCAATGTCCATGTTCAAGGGAACAACTCTAACCAATACAACCCTATAAGTTACATGCCTCCACACCAACAACTGCATCTGCCTGGATCTTCGCATTATATGCAAACTACTTACATTCCTACTAGTATACTTATGGGAATTCCTCCCCAAAGTCACTAGTACCCCCACGTGAATAGACAGTTACCCTTCTTAGCCACCTTGGAACTCCCTGATTTGTCTAGAATTTTAAATGATCCTATCAGTCACTCTCCTCAATGGCCCGTAATACCGTCCAAACTACCATCTGACATTCCTAAGTTTGATGGTAAATCGGGAGAGGACCCAAACAATCATGTAATGACTTTCCACCTTTGGTGTTCATCCAACTCTTTGATGGATGACTCTATTTGATTACATCTTTTTCAGTGAACTCTCACGGGTTCAGCCGCGAAGTGGTATATATAATTACCACAAGGCTTATTCACTGACTTTAATAGTATTTCCATGGCTTTCCTCACCCACTACCAATTACCGATCCGTTACAAAACGGGAACCGAAATTTTGAGTTCTTTCAAACAAACCAAAGCCACTCATATCTTTGATCACATTCATGAGTGGCAATGGAGACGATGTCTAATCAAACTCGAGCTTCCTGATCATTTACTGGTAGTGTGGTTCACAAAATCATTCGTGAATGACATCACTCGTGACATCGCCATGGGTGGAGTTGTCACAGAAGAATAGGCGATTAGTCGTGCTCAATACCTCGACCTCATTTACTCACAAATGGGTACTCTTTACGATTTACTCCCTGATGCACCTCGTCCTTCTATTACCGCTACTTCAACTACTCCTACTGCTTCTCATGCAGCTGATGGTGTGATTGGAACTTTACATGCCCAACCCCACTACCACCAACCATAATTCTGTTGCTTCTAATGTTCAACATGCTTCGTCTCCTACTGCTCCCACCGACAAGACTTCTGAGGTGAACTCTGTTCAATCTACCCCTGCCGGAAAGAATAAATCTAAAAAAGGGAAGGGTAAGAATAAGGAGGATAAAAATAATCCGTAATCTAGGAAGACCAAAACACAACCTGTTGACAATAAGGATAAGCGAAAACCTCGATACCCTTGTCTTATCTGTGGTGATGATCACTACACTAAGGATTGTCCAAGATGGGCTGAGGTTACCAAGTTCCTTCAAGGGACCCCGAAACCGCCTATGTCAGTTGTGTTGTCACAACCCTTCCCTTCTCAACAACAGGCCCAATTGGTCATTCATGACCAACCTTCCCCTTCCACTACTTCCTATGTCCTAATGTGTACTGGTGATTCAAAGAAGAACGACATCGCACTTACCACTCGAGCCAAAGATTATTATTCCTCCAAGGAGAAAGTTGACGAAATACCACCTTCATTGGTTCAACCATCTCCCTCGGCTCCACCTACCAATGGTTCTCTTCATCTCGAACGACCGAGCCTAGATACAGTTCTTCACCCTCGCCCAAAGGGTGTTGTTCGAAAGTCTGCTTTCAATCCTCATGCATGTGTTGCCCAGAACTATAGTATTGTAGAGGATCTGGCTCAAGCACCGTTAGTGATGTCAGCCCTCGAAGTCCTTCAGAGTTGTCCTACAAAATGGAAGGCGTTGTTGAAATCTATTGGTGGAATCGATCCTACAGATAAAAATTTAATAATTTTTTACTTGGAAGATCACGTTCCAAGGCTGCCTCCTCAACTCGCGTTTCAAATACAAGTTATTGTCGCTGACAAGAAAAATTGTAGAATATTTATCAACGAGGGTGCCTCGAAATGTGTCATGTATGTTGCTTGTTGGAAATCCATCGACTCTCCTCCCTTAACTGAATCACACAACACGCTAAAATCCTTTAATGGCTCTCGATTTAAACCTTACAGTGTCCTTCCCTTGTTTCCCATCACGTTAGAAGGAAAATCGGTCAGTGTAGAAGTTGAGGTCTTTGATGCACCTCTCGATTACAACCTTTTACTCAGCCGCAGTTGGATTGATTCCATGCATGAAGTTGTGTCCACTCTTTTTCATGTCATACATTTTCCACATTAGGGAAAAGTAATTACGGTGGACCAATTGACCTTCTTTGACTCTGATAAATGTACCAACAACGTACCTTTCATTGAAAAGACACCCCCTGTATATGAGAATGTCGGTATGGGTCTTCTAAAATATTCCACTCTGATGGGTACTTTCCCCATCCTACCACCCGAGGTTCCACCTCCTTTGGTTGCCTCGATCAACATGATATCCACTTTCGTCCGTGAAACTCCCATGTCTTCTGACTTGTGGGTAGTACCCGCACTAGGTGATTATCTTCACTATGATAAACATATGCCTTTGAGTCATGTTGAATCTGCTTACCAAGTCATTCAATCAACATCCCCCTCTACCCCCTCTCTTGGTGATTCATCTCCTGATCCTTCTCATGTAATATTTCCCACAGATGAGATGATTATGTCAGTTATGTCCATGGAGGACACTCCTTGGGACGATGGACATCATGGTTCCATTCTCTTCCTGGAACAACACACCCTCGAGAGTTACCAATGGATTTTTATTCCATTGACCATTGTCGTTATTACTTCAGTTCTTGACTCCACACACGATGTGTTATATGAAGGGAACTTAAGAAACATTTCACCCACCATCCCCCTCGACATCTCTATCAAACCTGGAGTTGTTGAAAATGTGCACATCATAGCTTCGTGTTCCACTGATGAAGTTGCCATGTATCAATCTATTTTTCAAGAATTTTGTGACGTCTTCACCTGGAGCTATGAAGAGATTCCTGGTATTGACCCTGATATCGTTGTACAAGAAATCAAGACATACCCAGGCGCTAAACCCGTCCGACAAAGACTTCAACCGGTCCACCCTCGTAAATCCACCACTATCAAGCTTGAAGTTGAAAAACTTTTTAAAGCTGGCTTTATTTATCCTCTGGCTTTAACTGATTGGGTATCCAATGTCGTTCTGGTTAACAAGAAACAAGGTACGATCTGTGTCTGTGTTGATTATAGGGATATCAACAAATCTTGTCCAAACGACAACTTTCCCACCCCCTTCATTGACCAAATTGTCGACGATTGAGCCGAAAGTGAAATCTTCTCTCTAATGGACACTTTCTTCAGATATAATCAGATAAACATCTTACCCACGGATCAACACAAAGCTGCTTTTATTTTTCCTTGGGGCACTTTTGCCTACCGGAAACTACCCTTCGATTTAAAGAACGTCGGTGCCACATTTCAACATGCTATGTCTTATGCTTTCCATGATAGTAAGCACATTTTCCAACCATATTTAGATGACCTACCAGCACATTCCATGCATCGTAGTGATCATCCGACCCACCTCCGAGCCATTTTCCTTCGTTGTCGGTTCTATCGTATACGATTAAACACACACAAATGTATTTTTTGTGTGGAGTCCGACTAACTCTTAGGCTTTATTGTGTCACATCAAGGGATCCAGGTAGATCCTTTTAAGTTTGAGGCCATTCTCAATCTCCCTCCCCCTTCTTCACTTCGCCAGCTACAAAGTTTGCAAGGGAAGGCAAATTTTCTACGTCGTTTTATCCTGAACTACACTGAGTTAACGCTCATATTTACTCGACTTTTAAAGAAAGGCTCTGAATGTGTATGGGACACCACTACCAAAAAAGCCTTCGATGCTTTGAAATTGACTTTAACCCATACCCCACTACTTTTCCTGCCTGATTATAGTCAATATTATTTCCTTTATCTCGCTGCTTCAGATTCGACCATCACCATGGTTCTGGTCCAAGAGGACGATTCTCACGATGAACATGTTATTTATTATTTGAGTCAGAGTCTCATGATTACTGAAGCCAAGTATCTACATGTTGAAAAACTGGCCTTGGCCACTGTTCAAGTTGTTCAACATTTCTGACACTATATCCTTTTACGCAAGACCATTGTGATTTCTGATTGCAACCCTATGCAACACATTCTTACACGCATTCTATTACACATTATTTTGGTCAGCCTGATGATGGTTACATAAACATGTGTTCAGGTTCCCAATATAATCTTTTTCCTGAGAAAAGCAACCTCTTTCCACCCTTGCAAGATGTATATTTGGAAGGCCGCCATGGGCAGCTCCCTTTACACAGTGCGGAAATCCCTAATTTCTGCATGCTTCATTATAGCTAGTCCGCGAGATTTCCACATGCTACTGTATTGGTAGGTCACAACGACGCTTTAAAACTAAAAGAGGAAAGAATTTCTAGCAGCTTCTAGAAGTGGAATCTTCTAGAAATATGAGGTGGCGTCCGTATGGTTATGATCCTACTGAATTCTTTGATTTGATGGGATTATCCTCATCTCTTTAACCACTTCAACTTCTCCTATATAATGATAGGCTTCTAATGGAAAAGGTTAGAGGTACAATCATAAAGAAGCATAGAGATTGAGAAAGAATAGGCTGAAGACTGTGAAGAATCTTATTTCAAGTGATGCTTGAGGTCTCCATTCATCAATCAATTTTTTGAGAGAAGTCTTCATCCAAAAGGTCGGAGCAAATGTATGTGTGTGTTAGAATGAAGGGCCACTGAAAGGGAACTTGCGACATCAAGGCAATTTGGTTGTATCTTCTACCTTTCATTAATATAATACGGTGGCATGTCTCTTTCCCATAAAAATATTGATATTTTATTACATGAATCCTTGATCACATGTTTAGGTTATCATTGAATTTCGCTATTGCTACTTTCACGTTGGTCAATTTGTGTTATTACAAATCTGATCTCGTAGGAGCATTGGAGCAAAGCAGGATCAATAAAGACATAAGTAAGTGATTCATAAGGTATGTTATATATTCCTCTTTTGGTAATTAAATTCAATGATCATAATCTAGGGAAAGCATATTGTTCTGTCTTGTTTTGTTCTAGATCCAGGTGGATTCAAGGGGATTAGTTCATGTCCGCATCTACTGATTTACCCATTAACAAAATGATTTGTGAATAGTATTGTTCTCCAGCTACAAAAGTACAAGCGCATGATCTGAGACAAAGGGAAATTCCACCCAGGATCTATACAAACCAACATTCATGAGGAGATCCTCCAAAACCAAGAACCTATCCAGTCTCTTGGAAATTGAATATGTACCCGAGCGCCCATTACGCCAAGTAGGGACTAACTTATCTAGATGAACATCTATATGTTTATGTACTTGAAAGAGTGTTTTGAAAAAACCGACAAGTTGTCCTGAATTTACAGTTTCGCCCCATACCTCTCCAGTTGAAACCGTTATATTTAAGTCCCCCACAACCACAAGAATTTTCAGAGAAATAAAACCATTGTTTTCTAGGAAATTCCAGAAAGGTTTACGCTCCAAGCAATGGCCATATACATCAAGAACACTGATCTTCTTCTTTTTTACTATAATCAAACTTGTTAACAAAATCCTGCCACAAGTAAGGTAAGGAGCCAAAATAATAATATAAGGATACCACAAAACCAATAGACCACTCCAAGTACCTATAGAACTCACAACACAAGACACCCAGGATGGATGAAACTTATTCATAAAGGAACAATATTTTTGTTCATGAACCATTGTTTCCTATAGGGATACAATGTTTGGATGGGTAGTTTCCAAGACATGACGAAATGAGGTAGATTATAGGGTGACTCCAACCCCTCTAAGATTAATCGAGATTAATATCATTACTTAGCCTTTGCTAAGGCCTTCACTTCTCTAAGTTCCCCACTGTCGAAATAAGAAGGATCTGTGATTAAGGAAGAATTTGTTGTCGCCTGTAATTTGTTACTTGTACTTCTTATTTTGACTAGAGAATATTCTATTCCCAGTCCTTATGACCAAGAAAATTCCTTTGTTGTCTCATCCTAGAAGGATGTCGTGGTACTAACCTCACTAGAGATAGTGGAAGGGTAAAAAATGGCATTCCCAAAATAGGTAGGTAATTGAGCCAGAGGATTACTATCAGTTAGATAGGGAATCAAAGAGTCCATTACAATGCTCAACAAGGAATCACCCTCCTTGGACTCACAATAACTCGAAATCGGTAACGAATCATCAGGGATGGGGGAGGACACCTATGGGACATCCCTAGAGGAGAAGGGAGGAGTATGTACAGGGTCATGAAGACTCTCAGGCCTACGAAGCAGCGGTTCCAAGATCGGTAAAAAATACGAGCAACAAGTACAAGAAATACTAGAACCACCCATTCCCTCTGAAGAAGGAATGTCACTATCAAGTAAGGAGGTTGAACCCAAAGGGTTAATAACAGGAGCCTTCTTAACAACCATCGAGGGACAATCCACAGAGGATATAATATTTTTCAGCAACATACAGACATTAATTTCTTCCTTCTCCCATAATGATAAAGAATCATATAGAGCTGAACAGTAAAATTTTAACTTACCAGAGATAGTATCGTCCATTTCTGGTTAGGGTGTTCACTCTGTCATAGAAACGAGACAACCATCCCATGTTGAGTCCACTTCACTAGCTAAATCCCCATTGTATTTGTAAAGAGTCGTGTCTTCAGAGACTTCCTCTAAACCCCTTTTCGAGCAGTTTCTTCTTAGATGTCTAGCATTGTGATAGTTGCTACAGTGAAAAGGGATGTCGAGATAGTCTAGTCTCTAGACTATCCTCCAACCCCTCCACTCAATTTCTAAGAGTTCAGGTAGTTCCCCATGAATTTCCATCTCCACCATTATTTTACCCATTTTTTTGTTAGATGTTGAGAGTATGGAATCACCCAATGTGATGAATGAACCTAAGGAGTTTCCAATATCTTCCACTGCATCGACATTCCATAACTGAAGTGGTGCACCAGGGAGAAGGACCCACAGGTGAAGAAATTGAAAGTATTTTGTCTTCGGTTTGAAATCCATGTGCCAATGCTTTATCATTATACTGCAACCACCTATCACCCACCTCTATGCCAGAAGTAGGGCAGAGTCTTCTGGTGTGTTATAGATGAACCCCACCCACATTTTAGTCAAATAGAATATTTCAAGAGAATATCTTAACCTTGGCTTCCAAGTGTGTTCCACCCACTCTAACAATGAGACCTTACATAAGTATTTTTAAGATAGTCTCCTGACTAAACCATAAAGAGCCAACATGCAAGTCTCTGCGAGACCAACATATGACCCCAACACCATTTTATGAACTGTTTGTTTCTCCTTCCACTGCCAATGACTGTAACCAAAGTTTCCAGCTTCCTTCGGCTAGTTATAGTAAATCTTCTCCTTACACACTTCTTCCCGAGAAAGAGCCAAATAATGTTTCTCTACAGATTGTGAAACCCCCAAAGAAGTTGGAAAATAATCTACAAAGGACGGAGCAAAACTAGTGCTAAGGAAAGAGAGGGTAAATGGAGGGAGTGAATGTTTTACTATTGCTCAGTCTGCCTTTATGAAAAGACCTTCACCCTGCCATAACTCTTCGTCATCCAAATTCATCAATGTGATGATGTTTTCCTCCACACTTGGATGTATCGTAGAGGCCATGGAAAGCCACCTGGGCTCCACTGAGCCCTCCCCCCCAGAATATTAATACGATACTACAACTTCCCAGAAATACGGTAGGGGAGGTAATAAAGGCTTATAAAATGGTTATCTTCCAAACCGCCATCTGGATACCACAACATTTTCTCCCCCCAAGGAACCTCGGGCTACCAGTTCCCTAAAATAGTAAAACAAAACAAGAGCTCCGCTAAACTAGTCTGATGCTAAAACAAAACTCCTAAAGCTCCATTCAAAGGAAATGGTTCGAACATAATAGAAACCTAAAACCCTAAACCCCTAGAGTGGAAGACACGAACTCGACTACAATCCACCAAAGAAAAACTCCAGGTACATAACTAATGGTTGGCTAAGGCCTACTAGTTCGCCTCGTTCAAATCTCCATCCTCTACTGGTTCGGCTCTCGTTCGACTCTCGTTTTTGCAAATTTTGCGTATGCTAGTCTCTGGATAAGCTTTGAACTTAGTAGGCATCTAATGTTGGAAAAATTTACAAATCTTGTCAAGAATGTAAAAAGAATATAAACAGATTTTTAAAAATGTTATTTGGAATATTAAAAGGTAAATCTATCCACACTTGATAGATCATGAATTAAAATAGATCTATACAGATTTAATACATTAATATTAATATTATAACATATATTAACATATTTCTTAATATGTTAAAACATCCATATATTACCAATAAACAATACATTGTTTTCTTGATATATTAATTAAGCTAGATAAAATCGAACTAACAAATTTAATCGTATATATATATATATATATATATATATATATATATATATATATATATATATTAAAAATATAATTATATACTAAAGTGAAGTAATTATTACTACCTCCATATATTATTATAATAATTATTATTATTATTATAAATTGAGTTGACTTTATTATTATAATTATAACATAACATTTTCTTTAGGGTTCAATATTTAACTATTAACTAAGAAACCAATACACCGTAATTATATAGAATTGATCACCTATCAAATGAAACCCACACTTTAACGAGTTAAATTAAAACTAATTATAACATAACATAACACTTCACACTTTAATTATTATATTTATAATTATAATTATAAAATAACATAACACTTAACAATTTACCTCTCAACTTCTTTTCCATACTGAATTGTGGACATAACAATTAATTTATTGTTTAAATTGGAATTTTAATAATATGGATCATCTAAAAATTGTGAATTTTTTATTAAGATTTTAATAAAATTATAATAACTATGTAATAAAAAATTGTCTTAAAAAATTATATACCATTTTTTATATTAATTATTTAATAATTTGTTCATTTATTTTGAATTTAATTAATTTAGAAACTTATGATTTTAAAAATAAATTTGATCATAAATTTAAAAATGATTGTTTAAATTGTATTTTTTTTGTAAATAAAAATGTATATTAACTTCCCATAGCAGAAAACTTATGTGTCCAAATATACATGATAGCAAGTTAGTTGTTATGCCACCGTGGTGGAAACCAAAATGCATGGACGTGACAATTGTTCACAGTTCCAAATCTTAAAGAAAAAGCGCCAACTATCACATACAAACAAGGAGACTTGTCCCCTGTTTTTCCACTATCATGGAAACCAGAACAGACGGTGGATTGAGTGACCCGACCGCCTGTTAGAACTGAACCTATCAGAACTAAACCAAAGACTAGCATACACAAAATTTGCAAACAATTATTCATTAAACCAATGAAAAAACTTGTGAGAATGATATGCATGTGGAGAGCCCTGACGTCCGTCTTGACGGAGTCTGAAGATGAAGGGATGGTAGCACTTTGGGAAATGACTCTTCTCAGGCTCGCTTGACAGGGAATCATACAATGCATCCAAACTTTTTCTGCAGAGACTCTGGTGGTGTTGTTGCTCAGCCAGGTCCCTTCTCATCTCAAAGATTAAGACCAGGTGGTCTTCCGTGAGTCTGTAGAAATATGGAGTTGGGCTACTATGGTCCTCTTGAGCCTGGTTTTCTTCCAAAGTGTCAACAACGAAGTCATAGGCAGCAACATAGTCTGTGACGAGGTCTTCTTCCATGGAGGCATCAGAGTTGTCCCTGAGTGGTACCCCAGAGGCAAGGCTTCTTCTTCCACAATACATCACATTGCAACTGACTCCTGAAATGGACTGGTGGTGCAGGTGGAGGGTTGATGTTCCAGGGCAGTTGAAGGTAGAAAATGAAATAATTCTTCCCAATTGGGTGGAAATTATTCCTCCACTGGGAAACCAACTTGGAGACTCTCAATGCTCAGAGGACACGACACTTGATGAGCCTGTGCGAAACAAATTTTCCTAGAGGAACTTGGATGGTCCTCATCTGGAACTGGATCTCAATAGCCAAGTCTCGAGCCATGGTGAGGCCAAGGCTCTAAAGGAGGTTGCATATACCAGTTCTTCCCTGAAGAGCCCGGATGGTCTCTGCCTGGTGTGAGAGATCGAGAGGTAGGCCCTGGGCGGTTGTGCCAGCCAAACCTACTATAGTAGGCCGACCCTCGTCGAGGCTTGCCTTGTTCTCGTGGCATGGATGTGCAGAGCACCAGGGAAGCAAAAAATTTGGTTGAGTAGGTGAAATTTCATAACGGAGTTAAAAAAAATGATGTTGGGCTTTGGGCCCAAGTGCGACTAGACAAAGGGGAGGGTGGCGGCAAGGGGCTTTAACTTCTCTCGTAATCGCCCCGTCCATTTACGCGTGTGACCCATGTGTCACCCCATACGGGGAGTTTAAGTTATATTTTAAAATGGAAGAAAGTTGTATTTTTTTTTTTATTATTATAATAAATAATAAAAGGAATTTATTTTGACATAAAAAACCTAGTTGAATGAAATTAAAATTTTAAAAGTAAACATAGTTACCAACTTTAAAGAGTTTTGGTTTTTTTGGATCACATTTTTTACCTCATTTTGAAAAGTTGCCTACCCTTAGCACCCCCTACTTTTTTTAGTTTTTTTTTTTTATATATATTTTAAATCTTCTTATCCATAATGCATCTACATTATTTTTCTAAATGCTTATTTTTTAATGAGTTTTCGATTTTCTCAAAAAAAAATTTCAACAATGTCTTTAATCATTTTTCCATACTTCTTTTAATACACAATTGTTTCTAATTTACTTCATTCAAATTAATATTTTTTAGATAATTATGTCTTTTTAATTAATTTATGGTTCCATAATTTTTAAATATAGTGAAAAACATTATTTTTAACATATTTTTTACCTTCAATACATAGAAAATAATTGTACTTAAATAAAACAAATTTATATAAAAATAAAAGATTAAAGAAAAACTTAAAAAATAGGAAAAAAATTTAAAAATTCAAAAATAAGAGAAAATGAAAAAAAACTTAAAAAATTAAAGAGGAAAAAAAAAATTAAAAATTAAAAAAATAAGAGAAAATGAAAAAAATAGTAAAGAAACAGATTTATAACCAAAAACATATTTAAAAATGTTATAAAAACACAAAAAAAACACAAATATATATAAAAAAATCAAATTAATAAACCTAAAATAAAATATTTAATAAAAAAAACACTTGAATGCAGAAGGAGAAAGAGATGGATGATTTAATGAAGAATGGATGCAACTTGGAGGGAATCGAAAGGACATGGCCGGCATGTATAAATTGGAGGCTTTGGCGAATGCAGATCAATTTGTTCATTGTGTGTTCATTGTCTTCTGTTTTGTGTGTTTTGTGCTCTTTTCTGCTTTGGTATCATAACAAAGAGAGTTGTGAGGCCCGTGAGGCTGTTGGAGAGTTTAAAGTGAGGCTGAGGGTTGTGAGGCTGCTAAACGGTTGAGTGTAAGGGTTGATTTGAATGAGGTGGTGTGTGTCATGTGATTGTAAAAACTTGAACTCTCTCATGATCCATACAAACATGTTCCCTCACAAATAAAAATCATATCATATTACCAATTACAACCATTCACAACTACAATGTCATATTACTTCGAGTTTTTACATTCACGTCACATACACCATGACACCTTTCCCATTTCACCTTTTTTTTAACAATTTGAGAAAGCCTCGAACTCTGGTTAGCATTAAGCAAGCAACCAGGTAAACAAGGTATATGACGAGGATAAGCATGCAACAAATTCGACTGACCTGAAGCATCCATAAGAAGTAATTGTATCCCTTGATCTATGAACTTGATCGACGGTCTAAGATCGTTTGAGCATGTATAAATTTGAAGCTTTGTCAAATACAGAGATCAAGGTGTTCATTGTGTGTTCATATGTCTTTTGTCTGTGTGTGTTTTGGTATCAGAGAAGAGAGAGAGCTGTGAAGGCCGGCTGCTGAAGGGTTGAGTGTAATTTGTCAGAGGAGACAAACTGTTGTAGAATCATTGATTTGAGTGTATTGAATTGTAAGAGGAGCCGAATTGTTGTAGCATCGCTAATTTTTCAAGGCGTGAATTGAGTAAAATGTTGTCCACTGTGAGAAACCATAAAATATTGACAGAGGCATTGATGTTGGGAAAATTTATGCCTGCTTGAGTTGTGGTAGAGGCATTACTGCCAGAAAAAAGGGTCGTTGCATGGAGGAAGGAGCTTGAGTGCTCCCTTACTCATATTGGTGCGCTCTTACTCAATGATTTCTGCCATCGTGAAGGAGACTTCTGTCTGCGTAGAGGAGAAAAGAGAAGTTGTGTGGTAAAGGAGCCTTGTGGTAGAGTGAATGAGAGTTCAACGCTTTCACAAATTGCATGAAAGAGGCATCGTGTTTCCATCAAAGGAAGAGGAGCCCACACGCTAGCATGGAAGAAAGGCGTAATTGATGCTATAAGTGCTTTCTTTTATTATGGCCATAGTAACATTGGACATTGACTTGATGAGTAGCACTGATATGTTATTTATGAATGTAAAGTATCATATTTTTGTAAAAATCTATAAATCATGAGTTAAAGAAGGTGACATGGGAAAGGTGTCATAGTTCGTGTGACGTGAATGTAAAAACTTGAAGTAATATGACATTGTGATTATGAATGGTTGTAATTGGTAATATGATATGGTGTTTATTTGGGAGGGAACATGTTTGTATCGATTATGAGAGTTCGGTTTTTAAATATGAGATGTTCTCTAAAAATATTGTGATTTGGGTTCTTCAAAATTTGATTGCTATCCTTTTTTGGATCATTGTTTATTATAGATTTCGTCCTTGGGTTTTAGAGATTAGGTCATTCTATATATAGTATAGTACCTTCAAAGATGGAAAGTATTATGGTAGATTTATAGATAAATGAATCAAATAAGTTAGATGGAGAAAACTAAGTAAATTGGAAATTTAACTTGTAGACATTGATAGAAGACTTGGTCGATCACATGTGGAGATGAATCCAAACTAGCCACTCTCGCAGCCTCACTTCATGATTGGGAGCGACAAGAAACCAAAACAAAGGTACTCTTGAGGATGTCTATCAAGGAAAATATCACTCTACACATCATGGAATGAAAAACATCCCATGAAACTTGGGAGACACTTAAAGGTTTGTATTAAATGATGAAAAAAAAATGTGTGTTGTTTTTAAAGAGTAACTTTCTCTCAATTAATATTGAAGAGATAAAAAAAAAAGTTGTCACAAGAATTTGAAATGAAGGAGCTTGGACGATTACATTACTATTTACGTCTTGAGGTATGGAGAGACAATGGTAAGACATTAATTGCATAGAGAAAATATACCAAGGAGGTACTCACGAGGTTTAATATGAACACATGTTAACCAGTATCAACTCCATTAAAAAAAAATGTTAAGCTCAACAATAATAATGACAAAAAAAGAGGTGGATGGTACTTTGTATCGACAATTGGTGGGAAGTCTGAATTATCTCACTACAACTAGGCCAGATATAACATATGGAGTCATTATTCTTATTCAATTTATGGATAATCCTCATGAGAGCGAGTAGAGAGCAACAAAGAGAGTTCTTCTATATTTGAAAGGGACTATTAATTTTGGTATTTAATATACTAATTATTTTAATGTTGAGTTTATAGGTTTCATAGATTCTGATAGGGAAAGAGATCCAGATGACATGAAGTATACCATAGGAAATGCATTCAGTCATTTCCTGGAGCACTAAGAAACAACCAATTGTTTCTTTGTTAACCACTAAAGTTGAGTAAAAAACATTATGTAGTGCCACTTGTAAGGAAATTTGGCTAAGGAGAATACTTGAAGATGTTGGAGAAAAACAAAAAGTACCAACAATAATGAAATGTGATAACCAAAGTTCCATGAAACTGGAAAACAATCTAGTGTACCATGCTAGGCCAAAGAACATTGAGACACACTATCATTTTGTAAGAGAAAAGATACAGTCAAATCAGATTCATGTATTGTATTGCAACACAAACGATAATGTTTTCAATATCTTTGCAAAGCCTCTTGGAAAGGCCAAATTTGTAATATATATAGAGAAGATAGGTGTCATAAGGGTTTCTTAATTAAGGGGGAGTATTAGTGTTAATCAAACAACCAAGTCAACAAGGTAGATGATGAGGATAAGCATGCACTAAATGCATCTGACCTAGTAGTTGAGAAGCATCTAGAAGAAGTAATTTTAGCCTTTGATATATGAACTTGATTGATGGTCTAACATAATTTGAGTATGTATAAATTTGAGGCTTTGGAGAGTGCATAGATCAATTTGTTCATTGTGTGTTCATCTATCTTCAGTTTGTATTTGTTTTTTTCTCTATTATGTTTTGTAGTTGTTACACCAAGCGTTGCAGAAGCTAAGTATAATAATAGCAATTGTATTGATAAGAATGAGGTGAGGTCGGATGGTTCCTTGAGAAACTATTTTTTTTAGAAGGAGAGCTTCACTTCCAAATTAATAATGGGGGCATTGGAAGAGTAATGTAATGAGGAAAATAGTTCACCTTCTTGGATTAGGAGCGTCAATGGAGGTGCAAAGCGAGAAGATGCAAAGTTTATACCTCCGCTGAATCTCTCCTATGTTGGGAGTTTTTCTAGTACCATTATTTTATTCCCCAACTAGTTTGGTTTTAGGTCCCCAACAGTAGTCATGGGGGGATTCGAGCAGAGGACATTCTCATATGATGATTAGAATGGTTGTTCCAAGTTTTTGATGAGTTTTAGGTGTGGGATTGTAATGGGTAGAGTTATTAGCTGTGTTTTTATTTTCAACTAATTTGTTTGGTCATGTAGGTCTGTGTGGTTAATGGTAATTTGGTTTTTTTAAAACCCCACTATTTCGAGAAAGAAATCCAGTGGGAAATTAACCATTTTCTAGGATGAACGATGAACGTGTATGAAAATATCCCTGCATATAAGGAATGGGTATGAGTATTGAAACAATTATGGGGAAGAAAAGGACTTTATAATGTTGACCACACTTAGTTTGGAATATAATGGCATTTGTTCGCTTGTATAGGCCCAAGCCATAATGTTAATTGCCAACAATGGAAATTCTTCCAATTATCCACATACTAAGTCTCAGAACGACTCATGTGGATCGTAGACTCAAATAAAAACATCTCTTCCTATCACGAATATATCGGATGTTTCAAGGATCCACCACCAACCTGCTCATTTCAAGTTGCGCATAGGTACAACTACGGCCACCAACTATGACAATCTACAATTTTAATTTTTTTTTATAAATTTAAAGAATGTTTTTGGGCCACCAGGAAGGGAATCCACCTTCCTTGGCCAATAAGTAGAATATAATTAGCATTATGTCACTAAGTACTATTGTAATTTTCTTTTGCTAGTCCAATTGAGCAAGGCATTATTAATTTATACTCACTATGTCAAAGGGAATCCACCTTCCTTGGCCAATAAGTAGAATATAATTAGCATTATGTCACTAAGTACTATTGTAATTTTCTTTTGCTAGTCCAATTGAGCAAGGCATTATTAATTTATACTCACTATGTCAGTTCTGGTTTTTGAGTCAATCCATATTTTTGTAAAAATCCTTCACCAGTATATTTGATCAAGGTGATTCCTAAATAAATCCTTAGTCAATTTTGTCAGTCCATTGTTGCAGAAATTACCCACGCCAGGCTAAGTGTGCAAGGAGCTACAGAAAATAACGCAACAATATCTATTGTGACAACAAATAATGTAGAGGAAATAAATAACCCTACATAGTAATAAAGGGAATATTTATCTATGGGAATAGTTGATGATGTTTCTCCTAGTCACATTCTCCTCTTCTATGTGCTAAATTTGTTTTTATGTGCATTGAGCATTTTTTTTAGTTGTGTTTTTTGTGTTGTGCACCAAGTTTACTAGTACACCCTCTCTCTCTTGATCTCGATTGTAAATCAATTGGTATTAGAGTGGTCGCCTTGAGAAATATTCTGCACACATTCAAGAAGGAGAAGACATAGAAGTCATCCACAACTTTTAGATAAGGGAATTTTGTTTTTCTTGTGCTCTTCAGTTTAGGAACTCTGCGCTCTTTCCAGAGCTTCCAAGTCACCCTTCTCAAGGTTATTATACGTCTCTGTGCTTGATACCTCCTTTGCACCCTCCTCAGGGCTCCTCATTCTCCCTTCTCATGGTCGCTTTGCAGTTCACATTTACTAGCAAGGTCACATATCTTCTGTTAAAGTGGATACGCTCTCCCTTTTGCAAATGAAAATGAAGTCGCCACACATAGAAACATTTAGTGAGGAGTCCAGTGCCACCATGTCTGATCCAGTTCAAGAATTCACACTGGCTATACCTGAATTACTTCGACTATAATAACACAGTACTCCAACACCTATGCAGCTCAACACTCGCTTCTATTTGTCAAAGTTTGCTGGGAAAATGAATGGTGAGAATGTCGATTCTTGGATCCGTAGTATCTCTACATATTTCAATACTTCTCCTGAGATGGAAGAAGATACTAAATCACAAATAGCCATCCTGCAACTAGAAGGAATCCCTCAAGCCTAGTGGGACACTCAGCTTGATAAGTTGGAATTGGTCATTGAGCTTGGTACACCACCCACCCCGACAACGAGACACATTAGTTCTTGAGAATATTTTTATCATGCCTTGCATTAGTGTTTTTACCCTCCTGGCTATCTCCATAATCTTCTCACAAAATCATGTTATGCAAATTGCGCATCCAGTTACATATCAACGATTCTAAAGAGGTATTACTAATAAAATTTAATTTTGGTTTATTGTTGCATATACGTCATGAATTCGATATTTTTGACAGCTCCTCCTTGGACAAGGAGTTCTTACGGTCCTTGGTTGTGGAACATAAGTTTGATCCTTGTATTTGTTCTCATCAAATCCTACCTCCATATTCCAATCCAAGCAAATCCCATTGTCAATCTTACACTGCTTCTTCTTCTACGCCCAAAACTACGACATGGTGCACTTTTCACAAGACCAACTAACACAACTCTGATGACTGTCGTGCTCTTAAAAATTTACATACCAATAAATCACTAGCTGTAGAGATCACTCCCACTAAAATCCATGACTAACGAGAGATCATCTCTCTTGACAACCCTGCCAAATATGACCCCTCTCTCATCCTCATGACTACTCCTGAACCAGGTCGCACTAACATTCCCCTCTTTACTCATAACTATCAAATTAAACATGAACTCACCAGTCTCATTTTGGACAATAGCAACGAGAAGAATCTCTTCTCCCAAGACTTAGTACAACATTTGCAACTTCCAATCACACCTCACCCAGAGCTATATCAACTTGGTTGGGTACAAAAGGGCGGACCCCATATCACTATCACCAAGTGCTATACTGTCACCTTTGCTTTTGGATCCTTTCATGACACAGTGGTCTGTGATGTCTCCCCTCTAGATTATGTTGACCTATTGTTGGGTCTCCTATACCAATAATATCGACATGGAGTGTATCATGTTAAATCCCACTAGTATCATCTTAATGATGAAGGAAACACTTATGTACTTACTTTTGCAACTCATACATCACCTTCTCCACCGCCTGCGATAGAAGTCAATACCCACATCCTTCGCAAAAAAGACATCTATCTCTATTTGGGACACCATGTTAAGGTCAAAAAACTAACTAATCCGACACCTTCTGGCATACTACCTCTACTCCATGAATTTGCAGATGTTTTTACTGTTCCCGTGGGGATACCACCCTCTAGAGACATTGTACACTGTATCAATCTCATTCCTGGTGAAACATTTCCCAATTCCCTATTATATAGACTTTCTCCCAAAGAGGCTATGGAAATAAAATAAAAAAATTGGCCACTTTCTTGAAACTGGCCATATTCAACCTTCCTCCTCCCCCTGCGCCTCCCCAAATTTCATTATCCCAAGGAAAGAGTTTGTTGAATGGCATCTTATCACTGATTACCATGACCTAAACAAAGAAACTAACAAAAATAGATATCCCTTACCCCGGATTGTGGATTTGTTTGGCCACTTACTAAGAGACTCCTTCTTCACCAATATGGATTTGAATTTCGACTATCATCAAGTGTGCATGCAGCCAAAAAATGTCTGGAAAATAACATTCAAAACTAATTTTGGTCTTTACGAGTGGCTAGCCATGCCATTCGAATTAACCAATGCTCCAAAAAGATGCATGTGACTCATCAATGAGATTTTCCGGCAACACCTGGGTATGTTTTTTGTGATTTACTTTCACAATATTTTTATTTTCAGCGGGTCTTGGGATGCACATCTTCAAGATGTCTACACTATCCCGGAGTTACTAAGAACACATAAGCTTCAGGTGAAGGAAAATAAGTCCTATTTTGGAAAAAGTTTTGTTCAATATTTAGGCTTCATTATGGAATGAAAAGGGGTGCTCCCAGAGCCCTCTCAAATGCATACACTAGATCAATGACCAACACCAAACAATGCACATATTCTCAAAAGTTTTATGGGTAGTATTAATTTCTACCAAAAATTTGTCTCCCATTTTTCACAGCTGGCTCGTTCATTACATCAATTAGCTAATAAAGCCAAGTTCATATGGATTGCAGAGGTGCACCATAACTTTGAGAAGTTGAAGACATATTTATGCTCTACTCCATCCCTTCACTTTCCAGATTTGGAACAACCCTTCAAAATTTAGTCGAATGCTTCTCAATTTGCTATTGGGGTTGTTATTAAACATGGAGGTCATCCGGTGGAATATCATTTAGAGACACTTTCTGAAGCCAAAATCAATTATAGTACCTATGAAAAAGAAGTTTACAACTTGGTACAGGCTTTGAAGCAGTGGTGCCATTACATTTTTGGAAAAGAAACCATTCTACACATCGATCACCACCAACTCATCTTCATCAACTCGCAAAGTAAAATGCAAGAACAAAGACACCTCAAGTGGTTCGCCTACATCCAACAGTTCCATCTTGTCATAAAGTACAAGAAAAGCATCACTAACAAAATGGTGGACTTTCTAAGTCGCCCACTAGTGCAATAATGCATATCTTACCAGTAAGGTGTGTATCATATGATGCATGGAAAGGAATGTATGAAACATATCTGTCATTCAAGGACATTTGGGTAGCACTACACCAAACGAAAATAATTAATCAAACTCATTTTCTTGATTATAACATTCAGGAGGGGTGGCTTTATCTAATGAACCAACTCTGCATCCCACAATATGAGGATCACTTGATTATGATCAGAGAGGCACACGCTTTGTCCTATGGTGGCCACTTTGATACGACCAAAACAATTCTCAAACTCCAACACCAATTTTATTGGCTAGCTATGTCCATACATGTGGAACACTTCATTTTCACATGTTCACTATGCTCTCAAAGTAAGCCTTCTAACCGCAAGAAGTATCTCTATCAACCATTACCCATCACCTCCCACCCATGGGAATATATTTCTATGGAATTTTTGAGTGGCCTACCTACTATGTTGCACACGCATGATGCCATTTGGGTAGTTGTATGTCATTTCTCCAAAATGGAAGTCTTCCCGCCATGCCATAAGACCACTTCCGCTTCTCAAATTGTTGATCTATTCTTCCAAAATATTTGTCCCCACTTCGGCCTACCCAGTAGCATAATTTATGATATATATTATTGCTTCCTTAACACCTTTTGGTGCACTCTCTAGACTTTACTTAGGTTTCACCTTCATTTTTCCATAACTTTTCACCCTCATACCAATGGTCAAACAGAGTTCCTAAATCATACCTTGGTACATGCACTTCATAGTTATTTTTTCAAGAATAATAAGTGTGATTCCTACCTCCATATTAGACATCACATCTACAATAGGGCCACACAGTCTTCCACTAGTTTTTCACCATTTGAGGTCTATCTTGGCTTCCATCCCCTTGTGTCTATAGAGATTCCTCTCATTTTCACTCTATAAGGATCAACACACCAACATTGAGAGTAACAGACCGCCTAGAGTTTTGTTCACAATTTAACACATAAACACATTCAAGTTGCAGTTTCCTTACAAGCAACACATGATCGTTCCAAACAATGTCATGAAAAACATCGTACTCAATTGACATTTCAACTAGGTGACCAAGTGTGTCTACAACTAGATAAACAATGCTTCAAAGGACGTCATCAAAAACTGCATCCCTTGCAGTATGGACCCTATATAGCCTTGGAACACATTAGAGATAATGTGTATTGGTTGGACCTCCCAACAAATTTGGGTATACATGATTTTGTCAACGCCAACAACTTAAAGTTGTTCGAGTAGCCGATTCTCGAAGGCATAGTAACAGTCCAACATCCAATGGAAAATATTTGTGACTTTCAACCTCCTCTACTGCACGATAAAATTTTGGATATGCATACTAGGACAGATAGTCAAAAACATCATGTTTCATATATGGTCAAAAAACAAGGAAAAATTCCAGCGTAGGCCAAATGGATGACAACCAAGACTCTGCAGTGGAAGTTTCCTTAGTTGTTGGCAGAAGTCGGGATGCTTTCGGATCTAAACAAGGAGGAACTGGGCCAGGAGGAAGGGTGTCCACATTCCTTGGCCAATTAGTAGAATATAATTAGAATTTTTTCACTAACGACTACTATAATTTTCTTTCGCCAGTCCAATTGAGCAAGGCATTGTTAATTTATACTGACTATGTCAGTTCTTGTCCATGTTAGTTTTGAGTAATTTCATATTTTTGTAAAAATTCTTCTCTGGTATAGTTGAACAAGGCAATTCCTAAATAAATCCTTAGTTAGTATTTTTAGTCCTTAGTTAGTCAGTGTTTTCAGTACATTGTTGTAGAAATTACCCTTTCCAGGCTAAGTGCGGAGGGCGCTATAGAAAATAGCACGACAATATATTGTAACTACAAATAATGTAGAGAAAATAAATATTTCTACATAGTAATAAAGGGCATATTTATCTATGGGAATAGTTGATTATGTTTTTCATGATCACATTCTCCTCTTGTGTGTGCTAAATTCATTTTTCTGTGCATTGAGCGTTTTTGTTTGGCTGAGTTTTGTGTCTTGTGCACCAAGTTTACTGGTGTGCCCTCTCTCTCTTGATCTCGGTTGTAGATCAATTTTCCCTAAAAATGATCTAATGGATATTTTATCATGTTCATAGATATTATTATATTAAACTTATATAAAAACCAATGTTCACTACCTTAACTATTATATATAGTAAATCTCTACACATAAATTAGTGGTATTTTTTTAAACCTAATCAAACACCTAATACCATAAAACTAATTAAATACCCTAGAAAAACTTGTTAATCACTAATATCGTTGCACTCGAATTCTCCTCCATAATCGCATCCTCAGTGTTGAAAATCTCTCTGATATCTTTGAAAATCGCAATCTATCATGGAAATTGATATACGATCCCAATGTATCCTCCCACTATTCATAACTATCTGGAGCACATTAATATTGATGGTCCAGTATTGGTTAATGTAGATGGTTGAGCAAAAACAACTTTGTTGGAGTGAATGGAAAAGTAAAATTAATATATGTGCATTTTGGATTTGACTCGTCTTAGAGAAATTTAATGTAAATATGGTGCATAGAGGGACAGGCTTATCTCTATATTTTTCCTAATGTATAATGGTTGATTCATGACATCGCATCACAATAAAATAAAAAATCTATTTCCTTGATGTATGATTCAAGACATTGCGTCACAATAAAATTAATTGTACCCATAGGTGTACACCTATTGGAAATTGTTGGTTTGTTATATTATTTGCAGTGAAAGTCAAGGTGGATCGACTTCCACTCGAAGTTGAGGTATATTGATAGAAAGTCGAAGGTCGAGGTGACTCGAATGGGTAAAGTCAAAGTTGAAGGTTCAGTTGGTTCGACATGGTAAAGACATCGATACAAAGTCGAAGAGGTCAACTTAAAAGAGGTTGATAGAAAGAAAGTGGTAACCAAATGAAGTTCGAATGAAAGTTGAATGGTAATCGACTGGTAATTCGACTTTCTATTTGAACTATAACAAAATCCCAATATTTGTGGGATTTGTAGACAATGATATACGTAGCTATGAAACTATTTTTGGGTGCCTTTTATTTAGGTTTTTTCCTATTGTAAATCCTATAAAGAAGGTGTGTTGTAAGGCTGTAAATGATAAACTTGATTCTTTATATGATGAATGGCTAATCTCCAAGAGTCTATAATTGTAGAGGTTGTTGGTCATGTAGATGTAAGACAAATTGGCTACAGGGTTGTTCTTTTGTAAGCAAGAGGGTATGATATCGATTGTGTCTTAGGTGTGGAACAAGTTTAGACCTGTAACCTTTTATTCTGAATGAATAAGACAACAAGAGAGAAGAACGCTCAAGGAATGTTGCTTTTCCCGGTTTGGGTTTCCAGGTGTAGTGTCACTTTTCACTACCGAGGCTTTTAAACCTCTCGCTAACCAATTTGTACATGGACTTTTACATAAAACATACAGAATTGTATAATCACATGCATTCAAGTAATGAAATACCTTTAACTCAGAGTAAAAACGTATAATTTTATTGCTACGATTAACAATCCATAGCTTTCAACAGTAATTCATTTACACAGCAGAAAACATGATAACAGATCCAGTATAGTCATGATAAAATGTGGTAAAAATATAATTAAATTCTTATCTTGTGACAATGGAGAAATCCACCAACCAAATGCAGGCCTTCCACGAACCTCCCAGTCGTAGACCGCACTACTCCTCAACTCAACAATGGGTCACCCCCGAGTTGGGACTGAGCTCCACCCTAGGGCAAGGTTTCCAAACTCAGGCTGAGGTTACAGAGAATTCAGTCACACACAACCACCAGAAAGAATGCTCTCCCAGGAATCTCCCATGCTCACTGCCCACTGACCCTCATTCCCCACATGCCTGTTCCACCCCAAAAGAGTGCACCTTCTATGTCACCTGGACAGTCCTTCGGCTACCAGTCTCCCTTACCTTGGGTTACAGGAACAGATCGGACCGGAAGTCTCCGGTTTATGTGGAATCTACAGGGTTCCTTCCAAGAGCTCTCTCCTTCCTCTATGCACTCTCTCACCTGGAGGGAGTCTCTCACAGGCCAACAAGCCTCACGCAGTCCAGAACTGCGTGCCACAACAAACACAGGGAAAATGGACACAGGCTTCCCAAGAACCGGTTCAGCAATCACAGGATGTTCTCACGGTCAAGATTTCAGAATAGGGCTCCACGCACAAGCTCGCTCAGCTTTTCCTGGGCAAACAGAGACTCTTCCTTGAAATTGACATGGACATTTCGTTCAGGGAATGCACACACTAGTTTTCTCTCACAGACAGACTCCACGGCTCTGAACAAGGGTAAACACACATTCTTCAACACTTAACATAGGCTTCCTCTCTGTAACAGACATACACGAGGTCTCTTGCAGACTGGCTTATACGGCTCCTACTCAGGGCCATCGGGTCGAATGGAATGCGAGAGATTTTTTTTTTTTTTCCCCCATGGCTGTTCCTTTTTGTTTTATTTGCATGCATCAGGGTGGACATTTTTCACGCTGGGAACTACATGCATTCCATCCACATGCCTCCCTGTACACGCCTTTCCTTTTTTCTAGGAAATTAGGATAAAATAATATGCACATGGCTTTTTAGGAAATAATATTTAAATATTATTCCAGGCCTAAGCCCCTAGGCTCAACACTCAGCCCCTTTTCCACCTTCAAGCCCCTAGTTCCTTTCCCACTCTGTGGACGCGCAATCCCCCTTCACTCATTCATCGTGGTCGGTCTGCACCTAGAGGTGTTTATATTTTATTGATTATTCTACATACATACAAGTACAACAACAGGCTCCTGGCCCTTAAACACTTAGGCTTCCTGGCCTAACAAACACATAAGCCTTCCATCTTATACAAAACTTGGCTCACCAGCCTATAGAGCACATTTACAATTCATTACATATATCATGATTTTTAACAAGGCTCGGCCTTGGGGACACTACAATCCCCCTCCCCTTATTTTTGCACTGTCCTCAGTGCAACTTTACATTGCATCTACAAGTTCTTCAAAATTTTCAAAAAGGTGTGGGTACTTTGCCCGCATAACATCTGCATGCTCCGATGTCGCGTCCTCAGGACTGTACCAGGTCCACTGGACCTTTACAAGCTCTGTAGCTCGATTCTGGAGCTGTTTGCTTTTCCTGTCCAATATGAGTACATGATGTACTTGCAGGACACCTTCTGGTAACACCTGAATCACAGTCCAATCGATAACATGATTAGCATTAGGTACATATTTATTAAGCAGTGAAACATGAAACACATTATGTACAGTCATAGATGTAGGTAATGCTAGCATGTATGTAACTGGCCCAATCCTTTCCAGGATCTCGAATGGCCCACAAAATCTTTCTGCCAACTTGGCGCAACTTCCCAATTTCAGGGAACTCCTGTTAGTTTTCACTTTCAGGAAAACATGGTCACCCACTTTGAATTCTCTATGGGTTCTGTTACTATCAGCGTAACTTTTCTGCTTGTCCTGGGCAACTTTTAGATTCTGTTTGATTTTTATCATTTGATCTTCCATCTCTTTGAGTAGTTCAGGTCCAACTACTGCCCTGTCAGTTGGATTATCCCAGCTCACTGGAGTGTTGCACTTTCTTCCATAAAGTGCTTCGAATGGGCTCATATTTAGAGATGTATGATACCCATTATTGTAGGCAATTTCTACCAGATGTAGGTAGTCTTCCCACCTTGATGGTTTATCCATCACATACATTCTCAGCATGTCTTCTATTACTCTATTTACTCTATCTGTCTGTCCATCAGACTTAGGATGATACGCTGTACTAAACTTCAGATTCATTTTGAATCCTTTGAACAATCCTTTCCAGAAATTCGAAGTGAATTTCAGGTCCCTATCAGACACAATTGTCTTAGGAATTCCATGCAAGCGTGCAACTTATTTTAGAAAGATATCAACAACCTCTACTTCTCTGTGGGTGGTTTTCAGTGGAATAAAATGGGCAGCTTTAGTAAGCTTGTCCACTACTACCATGATTGAATCATGCTGCTTGCTTGTTCTGGGCAATCCTGTGATAAAATCCATTGTTACCACGTCCCATTTCCACTCAGGAATAGGTAAAGGCTGAAACAACCCTGCTGGGTGTCTATGCTCAGCCTTAACCTTTTGGCACATCCATACATCTGGCGATGTATTCAGCAATTTATTTCTTCAAACCCGGCCAAAAATAATGGCTTTTGACTGCTGCCATAGTCTTTTGATATCCAGGATGTCCAGCATAAGTCACGTTATGCATCTCTTTTAGAATTGCCAGCTTCAATTCTCGGACATTGGGTACATATACTATGTTCTTATGTAGAAGTAAACCATCAGTTCCCAAGGTGTAACTTTCCTGGGTCTGTGGTCTCTCACGCTGCTGTAGCTTTGCTACAAGATTTTTGTACTACAAATCAGCATTTGCAGCTTCCAAAATTCTGACTTTCATCTCAGTATGGTACATGCTAATGGTTGTAGCATGTAATTCGTGCACTTTTCTGCTGAGTGCATCAACCACCTTATTTTCTTTCCCTTTGATATACTTGATATCAAAGTCATATTCACACAAAAATTCCAACCATCTAATTTGCCTGGCATTTAAGGTTGGCTGATCAAATAAATATTTCAGACCATTATGATCTGTTCTCAACTCAAATCTCTTTCCCATGAGGTAATGTATCCATTTCCTCAAGGCGTGGACGATTGCTGCCAGCTCTAAATCGTGAGTGGAATAATTCTTCTCATGCTCCTTCAACTTTCGGGATTCATAACAAACTGCAAATCCTTCTTGGTTGAGAACTCCTCCCAGCCCCTCCTTACATGCATCTGTGCAAACTATGTAATCCTTGTTTGGATCTGCAATCTTCAAGATTGGAGCACTAGTTAGCAACTGCTTCAATTGTTGGAAGCTGCTCTCACATTCTTCAATCCACTGGAACTTCTTTCCCTTCCTTTGCAAGGAAGTGATAGAATGGGCTATCCTTGAGAATCTGGCTATAAACCTCCTATAGTAGCCTGCCAGACCCATAAAAGATCTAAATTCTGTCACATTCCTTGGCGCTGGCCATTCTCAAATGGCCTGTACCTTTTCAGGATCCAGATCGATCCCTTCTTCAGATATTATATGCCCTAAGTAATGGATCTGCCTTTGGTAAAAGGAGAACTTGCTCAGTTTTGCGTACAACTGGTGTTCTCTCAACACCTGTAGCATAATTCTCAGGTGTTGTTCATGTTCTTCCTTTGTCTTGGAATACACCAAGATATCGTCCAAGAAGACTATGACAAACTTGTCCAGATAATTTCTGAACACTCCATTCATTAAGCACATAAAGACAGCAGGCGCGTTGGACAATCCAAACGACA